>CAODLS010692467.1:0-12504 GCA_948243855.1 Flueggea neowawraea
TTGGAATAAAATGTATTATTGGTATTATAGTTAATTATTGAATATAACAAAATTTACAAACCAATTGACGGGATAAAATAACGAATTAAAAACAAAATTTTGAAAAAAAAAACAGGAAACCGAACCGGAACCGAACCGAAATCAAACCGGCGGTTAAACCGATCAAAACCGGAACCGAACCGAACCGAAACCGGACCAAACCGTAAAAACCACGGTTCGGTTCCGGTTCTTATATTTGACAAACCGGAACCGCCGGTTCCGGAACCGGCAACAACTCTACCTCAACCTGTATTGTGCACCCATTAGATTAGTCATTTAAGGGGAGATTAATTGTTTCATGACAATTTTTATCAAAAGAATGCATAGTTATTTCTGTATTAGTGTTAACATAATTAGAATTAAATTCAAGTTTTCTATAATATAACATCACGTCATGGCTGTCAAAATAGACAATTAAGTATATACAAATTCAATTTATATATCAAATTAAAGTTATATAAATTTTAAAATTTCTTGCGTGTATGATTAGTTGGCTTAAACTAACACTTTTTTTTTTATACACCACCAATATCATTGCATTAACATGCCTAATCTTTCTCTTTTTGCTTTGTAAAAAGGCAAAGATCCTCACAATATTCTCATAGTAGCTTAGTAACAGAGGAGTAAAGACCAACTACCACAACAACCAACTAACTAACAATCATAATGTTGGAAGGGCAAGATCCATAGATATACAGATTTAAATGAAGGAAAGCGTTCAAGGCATAAGGGTATAGTGCTCTAAAAGTAATTGATAGAGAGATAATTTAGGCATAGACACCAAATCACATGCATGCAAAGGACAACAAAATTATAGCTTAACCCACCATCATTTTTGTTTTTTTTTTGACATTCACCATCATTTTTGTTCCTTCATTATTTATACACCCTATTCATTAGGAAATCTTGATCAACTAAAGAACTTCATTGGGAAAAAAAATCAAAATCACCCGCCAAACCGCATTGTGATGATTCTAAAAGAATTGCAATACTTTTATTATCACATCAAATCTTATGACCCTAGTTTAGCATTTTTAAATAATTTGTCAAGTCAGCATTTAATAGTATAAATTGACAAAATACTAATGACGATAGATTTGTAAAAACAATATACACATTGTGCATCGATTTGTTAAATTTTAAATGTTATATAAAGTATAAAAAATTGCAATATGTTATGTATAATAATAATAATAATAATAATAATTATTATTATTATTATTATTATAATAATTTAAGCAAAAAAATCACACATTTTCAACATATTTTAACAATTTTTTTTTTCAAATTTGATATGTTAATGTTGAAGTGATATTTTTGATCAAGATGCAAGTAAAACCTTGAAGGAAGTTATATCAAGCTAAAAATTGACAGAATTATGGAGGAAAATTGGTTGTTGGGTGGACACGGGCGTGGCGTGGCCCATGTGCAACGCTGGAAGCGGAAAGGAAGAGTTTTGTCGAAACAGTGAAGACACGCCCTGGGACAGAGCCGTGTCCTAGACCGTGTAATGGGCAAAACTGACACACAGCATGACACACAGCCGTGTGTAAGCCCGTGTAACTTTTGGATTCACACGGACCCGTGTTTTCATCCGTGTTTAGCTCTCCTATGCCCATGCCTTTTATACCTGAACATGTTAGGACGGGTTTAGGGTTGGTTTTAGGGTTTTCTCTTCCTATTTAGGCTTGTATTACTCGTAAACTATAAAAGGGGGCTTGGGAACGTCTTGGGTAAGCTTTTGAACGCCGTTGTAAGCCGTTGTGCTTGTTTTTTACTGTGAATAGTAGAATTACTTGTGCTTTGCCCGTGGACGTAGATCGAATTGATTGAACCACATAAATTTTGTGTTCTTGTGTGATTGTTCTTTGTTATTCCGTATTTTTTATTCTATCACCTAATTTCCTAACATGTATTGATGTATTAATTACATGTAGAAAACTAAAACTTGTACTACTATTAACAATATGCTTGTAGTTTATGAGTACTGGAGTCGCCACCGATACTAAAGAGTGGAAGGTTGGATTTCTCAATATAAGGTGTACTCACTTGAGGTTATATCTGTCAGGTGCATATAGTTTATTAGGGTGAGAGGCAGCATAATGATATGGACCTCATCACTGAATTGCATCATCAAATCTTGGAATCTGTTCTTGGAAGGTAAAAAATTGTTGCTAATAAGATCTTTTACTATATATACGAACTCCAGAATTGTTGTTGATATTTTCATAGATACGCTTCAGCCTATAAAGTACTTCTAATCTAGACTAAAACAGAGTATAATTATATTTTGGCACTGTTTAGTTAAATAACAGATTGACTATAAATATTTAATATATACTCAATTTGCATAAACAATTTTTTTTCCAATAAATAAGCATAAATTGTAAATGTTTTCGACCAACACACTGTATCAAAGGAATAATTTTTTTCAAAAAATTTCTTTTTAAGCGTGTAAACTGCCGTTTAATTTCCATAATGGTTTTGTACGGTACAAATATTTTCAATATTTGCTTAAATTCTTTTATGACCTCTGCCACAGCAAGGAAGCAGCTGTTGATTCATTGGTTCACAGTTACAAACATGGCTTTTCGGGGTTTGCAGCCAAGCTCTCAGAATCTCAAGCTCTACAACTTGCAGGTTAAGTTTAAAATTCACTCTTAAATTTCCTGTTGCAACCTTTTTTAATAGGAAAAACAGATCAGATGTTACTGCAAACCATACAATTGCTTCACTTCAATACATTAAATCATTTAACACTTGATCTGTTATTGTTGGCCGATTTCTTTCTTCAGGCAGGGATGAGGTTATCAGTGTCGTTCCAGATCATTTATATACAGTACAAACAACTCGAACGTGGGATTATCTTGGACTCTCAGTTAATGTTCCGAGCAATCTTTTGCATCAGACGAAAATGGGTGACGGAGTCATTGTCGGTGTCATTGATTCAGGTTAATTCGTTAATTCGCTATGATATTTATGTCTCTCTGCTTGTGCACGCGAAGAAGTTCAAAAAATTTTGCTGATAGCCCTGGAATGAATGTCAGGAATATGGCCAGAATCCAAGTCGTTCAATGATCAAGGTCTTAGCACTGTTACAAGACGTTGGAAGGGTCGTTGTCTATCAGGAGAGCACTTCAACGCCAAAACAGATTGTAACAGGAAGCTGATAGGTGCGAAGTGGTTTTCTGAGGGTTTCGAGGCTCAAATCGGCAAAATTTTAGGCCCTGATTCCAAAATTCTTGAATTCCGCTCCCCGAGAGATGCCGTTGGACATGGCACTCATACTGCAGCAACTGCTGCAGGCGCTTTTGTTCATAATGTACATTAAAAAGGCCTTGCCAGGGGGGTTGTCAGGGGAGAAGCTTCTCGCTCGTGAATATCAATGTACAAGGCCTGTTGGGGGCCGAAAGGGCAATGCTCAATGGCCGATCTGTTAAAGGCATTTGATGAAGCAATTCATGATGGGGTTGACCTGTTATCTATCTGTCTCGGTTCCAGCGTTGCCCCATCTTCTGAAGTGGATTTCCAGGATATATCAGCGTTTGCTTCATTCTATGCTGTTGCCAGAGGTATTCCAGTTATCTGTGCTGGTGGTAATACTCATTTACCTTTAGCTCAGACAGTAGTGCGCACGGCTCCTTGGATTTTGACTGTGGCTGCCACCACCGTGGATCGGTGCTTTCCTACATTGATTAGACTAGGCAATAACGTAACTTTAATGGTATTTAGAAGGACAACTTTTTATTGTAAATCGAATTAATTCCTACCTTGCAGTGTCTTGAAATTGTTTAGAATTTCTTGTAGGGTCAATCTTTATTTACAGGACAGGAAATTGGTTTCAGTAATTTAGTGCATATCGAAAACAGGTATTATAGTTTCATCTTTATTGAGTGGTTTCTTGATCTGTTGGAAGTGAAATCAGCACATATCTGATGTTCAATTAATGTCGCTAACAGCTTATGTGAGGATCTTTCATTTAATGACACTCCCGTGGCCGGAAAAGTAGTCCTTTGCTTCACAAGATATGGTGATGCTCAGGCAGTAATGGAGGCGGTATCAGAAGTACAAGAATCCTGCGGTGCTGGTGTCATTGTTGCTAAGAATCCCACTCACATCTGGGTTCCTCCTTCTGATGAATGTCGTTACAACCTTGTAGACTACGAGCTTGGCCATCGTATATTGTTCTACATACCGTCCAGTAGGTGTGATTGTTATCATCTCCATCAGCATAGTTACTACTTCTGATATTTATATATCAGTATAACTTGGTTAGTTTGTTCTATTTGGATGAATAGATCTCCAGTGGTGAAAATAAAGCCGTCCAAGTCATTGACAGGGAGGCCTACCGCAACCGAAGTTGCCTATTTTTCATGTAGAGGACCTAGCTCTACTTCCCCAGCGATTCTTAAGGTACAAAACTTTTTTTTTCTTTATCGCCATTGTCATCTATTAATGTGAATTGTGTCTGCTTATATACGAGTTTTGGTTCATTTGACGAAATCATTTGTTAATCTGTGGAAAAACAGCCAGACATTGCTGGCTCCCGGTGCAGGCATTCTAGCTGCTAGTTCTCCCTTGGATCCTATGTACTCTAATGGGTTTTCTTTGCAATATGTGTCAAGTATCTCACATTGCCTACATTGAGTTGGTCTCATGGTTTATAATTAAATAGCAATCATCTCTCCCTAAGGTATCTTTTGGAGGTGAGTTAGGTCTAATATTAAGATGGTATCAGAGCCACCCCTAGTGCAATGGTTTGGGGCGGTGTCCGACCATGTGTTGCCTTTTGACCATTTGTTATTCAGTCCGGTTTGGGCTGAGGGGAATGTGTCAAGTATCTCATATTGCCTAGATTGAGTTGTTCTTATGTGTTTATAATTAAATGGTAATCCTCCCTCCTTGAGGTACCTTTTAGAGGTGAGTTAGGTCCAATATTAAGTCTGAAACTTCAATGGCAACTCCACACGTCTCAGGAATCGTAGCTCTGCTCAAAGCAAAGCACCATGATTGGTCCCCTGCTGCAATAAAATCTTCAATAGTCACAACTGGTAAGAACATTTTATATTGATCTTTGAAAGACTAGTCTTGAGGATGTTGCCTTCAATGTTAAGATATCGATGCAATACTTGTCAAGTTTGGCACTGAAATTATAGTATAAGGGGTCATTACCATTGAAATTGGACATAGTATTGAATTGATCATACATTTTATAACAGCATGGAAGACTGATCCATTCGGAGAGCCTATTTTTGCTGAGGGTTCTCCGCAGAAGCTAGCAGATCCATTCGACTATGGAGGTGGCTTGGTGAACCAAGAGAAAGCAGCAGACCCAGGTCTTATCTATGACATGGGAATAAAAGATTGCATTCATTACCTTTGTGCAATGAATTATAGCAGAAGTTCAATCTCTCTTTTTTTAGGACAAAAAACAAAATGCCAATAAAGACTATCTATTCTAGATCTGAACCTACCTTCCATTACCATTCCCAGTCTAAAAAACTCAGTTACACTCACTAGAACTGTCACTAATGTTGGTCCAGTTGATTCCACGTACAAATCGTTTGTTGAATCTCCTCTTGGTACTACACTAAAAGTTAGTCCTGAAGTTTTGGTTTTCAATTCTACCACCAAAGCCATTTCATTCAATGGCATTGTCTCCACTACCCACAAAGTGAACACTGGTTACTTCTTTGGAAGCTTGACTTGGAGCGATGGTGTGCATCGTGTGACTAGTCCTATATCTGTGAGGACAAAAATTGTAGAATCCTATGTTGATGATTTCTAAATTTTTGAATGGGAAACAGAAATGTACGAAGTTGGGTCACACTGCTCATACTTTGGAACAAAGTTTGTATATTTATCCAAAAGAGAAAGGGAATAAAGTTTCTATTAGGCTGAAAGGTATTGAATACGATGATGCTCATTCAAACGACTACCTTTTCTCTCTCTCTCTTTTTTTTCTCCAATAAAAAAGAACTACTAAATTGTATATTTAATATTATGGTTTCCATTCAATCTCAACATATCAGCTACTCAATCGACATATCATTAGCTCGTTTAATCGTTTAATAATTTTAGTTCTTCTTCGATTAAATTATATTATATATTATTAATGTTGCGTTGAATTGATTTTTCTTTGTAATATGTTGAAGTTATCCTAGTAAAACATGGACTAAGACTAAATGGGCTGTGTCTTATTTTTTTTAAATGGGCTTTAGAGTTAGGGTTGATATATGGTAACTAGAACTCTTATAAACTCTATAAATAAGTGGTTTGGGAAAACATATGTAACCTAGAAAGTGTATGATCTGTCTTTCAATAGTGAAATAGAATTGTTCGCTCTCTGCCCGTGGACGTAAATCACTTTGATTGAACCATGTAAATCTTTGTGTACTGTGTGATTGTTCTCTTTATTATTCCGCTTGTTCTATTGCTTGTTCTGACAAGTGGTATCAGAGCCCACAAACACCGGGGTTCATATCTGCATAAGGAAGATATCTTCGTAGAAATTCAAAGTTGAGAAGTTCAATGGGTTGAATGATTTCACCTTGTGGAAGCTGAAGATAAAGATGCTTTTGGTTTAGCAGAAGTGTACACAAGTAATAGAAGGGGAAGAAAAATTACTTAAAGAATTGACAGCGGCATAAAAAGAATAGATTGTAGGTAGGGCATATAGTGTGATTATGTTGAAACTGACATATGAACTCCTGAGGGAGGTAGCTAATGAGACTACAATAGCTAGCTTGTGGAAGAAACTTAAAAACAAGTACCAGAAAAAGTCACTAACCAATACGCTTTATTGGAAAAGGCGACTGCACACTTTGAAGATGTCAAAAAGTATGTAGGTAAAATACGACATTGATAACTTTAACAGAATTATTCTAAACTTGAATGGAGTTGGTATTAAAGTTGAGGAAGAAGATCAAGCCATGATTTTGTTGTATTCTTAGCCTAGCTGTTATGAAAATTTTGTAGATACTATAATGTATGGTAGTGATATTATCTCGATAAATGATGCCAATGATGCTCTACAGTCTAAAGAATTGCATAAATTAGTTTCTGGTTCTGGGGAAGGCAGTGTGGAGACTGGGTTAACTGGCAGGAGCATGGAACGAAATGGTGGAGGTCATAGTAAGTTGTGTTCAAAATCGAAGGCTGCATTGAGATGCTTTCACTGTAAAGAGAAATGGCACTTTAGAAAAAAAATGGTCAACAAAGGAAGAAGGGAATTGTACAGGGGCCGAATGGGAATGCGCAGGTTGTAGTAGCTTAGAAAGATTCTGAAAACCAGGATAGTTCTGACAAGGGAAAGGAGTGTTTTAAATGTTAGTACAGCTAGTTCTGCAGAATCTTGGATCTTAGATACTGGTGCTTCTTATCACATGGTTTATTCACGAGATCTGTTCACTACTTTTAAAGAGTGGAATGGAAGTGTAAAATTCGGAGATCATGGGGAGCTGGGTGTCAGATTAGAATGTATGACTGATTGGTTAGGACATTGAATACTTGGTATGTCCCTTGACTGCGAAAGAATTTAATCCATGTGGGTACACTAGATAAAAATGGGTACACATTCTTTTGAAGTGGTGGAGTTATTAGGGTGTCGAAATGAGCTCTTGTGATGATGAAAGGCAGAATACAACATGGGATTTATACATTGATGGGTAGTTCAGTGTTGGAAACGGTGGCAGTGTCGAGCTCCATGGTTATTGATTCTGTAGAGAAGAAGGATAATTGTACATAGTTGTGACATCGAAGATTGGGCATATGAGTGAGAAGGGACTTTCTATTTTGAGTAAGAAAAGGCTTTTAGGAGGTGCTGAGACTGGGAAACTAAAGTTCTGTGAGACTTGTGTTATGGGTAAACAATTCAGGGTAAAATTCAGTATGGGTAGTCACACTACTAATGGGGTCTTTGAATACATTCACTCTGATTTATGGGGTCTTTCTCCGGTGGAGTCTCATAGTGAATACAAATACTATATTACTTTTATTGATGACTTCTCTAGAAACGTGTGGCTTTATTTTCTGAAATCTAAGGATGAAGTGTTTGGAAAGTTCAAGGAGTGGAAGACTATAGTGGAGAAACTGACTGGAAAAGTAGTCAAGACACTCAGAACAGATAATGGGTTAGAATTCTGTAACAAGGATTTTGACGAGTTCTGCAGAAAGAAGGTATAGTAAGGCACCGCACTGTACACCATACGCCACAGCAGAATGGAGTTGCAGAACAGATGAACCAAACACTTGTACAGCGTGCTAGATGCATGAGGATAGATTTTGGGTTGTCAAAGTAGTTTTGGGCTGAAACAATTAACACTGATGCTTATCTGGTAAATAGATTGACATTGATTGCAATTGATTTTAAGACTCCTCAAGAGATATGGTCCGGTAAACCCTCTAATTAATATGGCTTGAAAATATTTGGTTGTCCTGCATATGCTCATGTTAGTGATGGCAACCTAGAGCCGAGAGCAATGAAATGCATATTTCTAGGGTATGCAACTGGGGTGAAAGGTTATCGATTGTGGTGTAATAAAGATAGAACCCCAAAATTTATTATTAGCAGAGATGTGACCTTTGATGAATCTGCTATGTTTGGCCAGAGGAAGAAGTTTGGTGATCTTGCAGGTACTAGTAAAACTGATATGGGTGCTAACCAGAAGGTGGAGTTTGAGGTCGATGCTCCAAAGGAAAATGGTGTGGATGACACACCTGAAGAATAGCCTGTGATCGTCCAAAATGATTCACAAAGTATAGCAACGAGTAGACTAAGAAGGAAAATTCGGAGACCTATGAGGTATGTGGTTTGTGTTAGTGCTAATATCACTAATCATGTTGCTTTTGCTTTAGTAGTGGCTGAAGAGATAGAAAGGGAGGAACCAAGGTTGTACAAGGAAGCGGTGTAGAGTAAAGATATGGATGGAGAGATGACATCATTGCAAAAGAATCAAACTTGAAAACTTGTGCCTTTGCCTTAAAGAGTAGAACCTGTTGATTGTAAATGGATTTTCAGAATAAAGGATGGGATTCCAAATGATGAACCACCTAAGTACAAATCAAGGCTTATGACGAAGGGTTTTTCACAGAAGGAGGGAATTGACTACAATGAAGTGTTCTCACTTGTTGTGAAGCATAAATCTATTCGAGTCCTCTTAGCCATGGTAAGCATTTTTAACTTGGAGCTTGATCAACTTGATGTTAAAACTGTTTTTCTGTTTGGGAATCTAAAGGAGGAAATTTATATGAAACAACCTAAGGGATTTGTTGATTCTGAAAAACCTGATCATGTGTGTTTGTTGAAGAAGTCCTTATATGGGTTGAAGTAGTCACTTAGGCAGTGGTACAAGAGGTTTGATGCATTTATGATTTCTAATGAGTTTATGCGAAATCAGTATGATAGCTGTGTTTACTTTAAAACATTGTCTGATGGTTCGTTTATATATCTGTTGCTATATGTAGATGACATGTTGATTGCAGCTAAAAACTGAGCTGAAATTAACAAACTGAAACAGTTGTTGGGTAGTGAGTTTGAGATGAAGGATTTTGGTGCAGCTAAGAAAATCTTGGGGATGGAGATTTGGAGAGACAGAGATGCAGGCTTGTTGTATGTCTCACAACAGGAATACATATAGAAGTTACTGTAAGCTTTCCATATGGATCACTCTAAACTGGTGAGTACTCCATTGGCTCAACATTTTAAATTTGATCATAGTATACTACCTAGCACTGATGAGGAGATGGAGTACATGAAGAGTGTGCCTTACTCTAGTGTGGTTGGTAGTTTAATGTATGATATGGTGTGCTCTAGACCAGATCTTACTTTTCCTGTTAGTGTTGTAAGCAGATTTATGAGCAATCCTGGCAAAGCTCACTGGGAAATAGTTAAAAGTGGATTATACGATATTTGAAAGGTTCGAATAGTGTATGCTTGGTATATGGGAATGGTAATGAATTTAGTATATTGGTTGGGTTTACTAATTCTGATCATGGAGGAGATCTCATGAAGAGAAGATCATTGACTTGTTATATTTTCACTTTGTTTGGGTGTGCTATTAGCTGGAGAGCTTCTTTGCAGCCAACAGTTGCTTTGTCTACAACTGAAGCGGAATACATGTCCTTGACAGAATGGGTGAAATAAGGTATGTGGTTAAATGGTTTCCTTGGTAGTTTGGATTTGAATTTGTCTAAGCCAATTATCTATTGTGATAGTCAAAATGCATTGTGTTTGGCAAAAAATCATGTTTATCATGAGAGAACAAAGCATATTGATGTCAGGTTGAACTTTATTCGTGATGTGATTGAAGAAAAGTTGTTCTTCATTGATAAGGTGGCCATTGAAGACAAACCGACAGATATGTTGACTAAGCCAATTGCTACTGAAAAGTTCAAGCATAGCTTAGACTTGGTGAATGTTCACAAAGCTTGAACTTGAGGTCCTTCGGAGAGTGGCAGAGGAGTAGTTCTATATTCAGAATTGAAAAAAGAAAGAAAACTCAATTCAAGGTGGAGAATTGTTGAGTTGAATTGATTTTTCTTTGTAATATGTTGAAGCTATCCTAGTAAAACATGGGCTAAGACTAAATGGATCGTGTCTTATTGTTTTAAATGTGCTTTAGGGTTAGGGTTGATATATGGTAACTAGAACTCTTGTAAACTCTATAAATAGGTGGCTTGGGAAACATATGTAACCTAGAAGGTGTATGAGCCTTCTTTCAATAGTGAACTAGAATTGCTCGCTCTCTGCGCGTGGACATAGATCACTTTGATCGAACTACATAAATCTTTGTGTTCTGTGTGATTGTTCTCTTTATTATTTCACTTGTTCTATTGCTTGTTCTGACAATTAACATGTTGTACAATTTTTGTCTTTTTGAACTGGAATATGTTGTACAATTTTATGTAGTTAGAGCATTTCCAATGCAACTCTTTACTTTTTAGTGTACTTTTTTGTATAAATAAATAGCATATTTAAGTATAAAGAGTGAAAATAAAAATTGTCTCCAATGGTGTTCTATAAAATTTAATGTTTTTCTTTTAGACATAGAATAAAAATAATAAATAAAAAATAAAAAGAGTGGTAGAAATGTTATAGAAACTTGAATCTCATTAATAATATAAAAGATAAAAAGTGAATTTGGTTATCTAAATTTGGAGAGTTAAAATCACTCTCTAATCTAAATTTAAAATATAAAGATTGCATTAAAGTTTTATTTTTTGTGTTGGCTCTTTAAAAAAATAGATTTAAAAAAATATTAGAGATGATCTTAGTCACTAAAAAAATTTAATTGTGTCCCCTCACTATTTTTTTCATAAATTATAGATATTAATAAGACCAAGTTGTTATTCTTATTTAAACATTTCATAGAGCCCATATCACTAGTGTATGAGACTTCTCAACCAGCCCAAATTTCACCTTTTTTTTTTTGGCCAAGGCAATTAGTTAAAGCCATATTGAAATGGCATAACTCCAAGGATAGAGCCTACTCCACAAAAATGCCAAAGTTAAAACTTAATTTTAAATTTTCTAATATTTGATCTCTTATTTAAAAATTATTTTTTTTAAGTTAACCTAGGTGTGGATTGATCATTTCTTATTTAAAAAAAATGCTTTGTTTTTTTGTCGCCTCAATTGATGTTTGTAGTTCCGTCACTCATAAGGCTCATAAGACATTTTGTGCTGGCATGCTTTAATAACCGTCTGTTGTTGTTACCTTTCACATATTTTTTTAATGGTCTGCTATATTTGTTTGTTTTCCCGTTTAAAAAGAAAGGAAAAATAGCAGTTCTTTTAAGAGTTAATAACATATGCAAATCAATTTTTTTAGCCAATTGCCTTCTAATTTCAGTTTTCACCCATAATGTAAGAATTTGAAGATGAATCATTCATTTTTTGTGTCATTTATTAGTCTTCTCCAGTGGGAAAATACGAGCTGTGCAAGTTGTGTTTGGAGTCTTAAAACACTTTCAAGCAAGCTTTTGTGATGTGTGGGAATTCTGATGAAACAGTCAACACCTATTCTTCTTCATACTCGACAATGTTGGACTTTTGTAGAGTCCACTTGTGACTGAAGAACAAAAATAACAGAAAATACAAGGTAAGAACAACTGAAAAATGAGTTACAAAGTCTGTTCTTTTTATTGACTGAAAATTTGTTTAAAAACAACAGTACATAACTGAAAATTGAGGAAAACGTGGAAACACTAAGCAAAATATCAAGAACCACAACTCAGTAAATGGATTCCAAAAAGACAGCAACAACTAGCAAGAAAATAGCAACAGTTAAGCTAAAGACCTGGTTTTCACAGTTGGACTCATTATGCAGAAGCTTTGACATATTCAGCAGCAGTTCTAATAGCTTCTAAGGCACAATTCTCACACTCCTCCTTACCTTTGAAGCTGCAAACTCCCATATTGAACTTCAATTCTTTAAACTTGTTTCTTGGTAAACCTTTGGTGAA
>CAODLS010692547.1:0-13033 GCA_948243855.1 Flueggea neowawraea
CTTATACAATTGCTGCTAGCTAGTGCTTTGTGATAAATAGCTCTCAATCGATTTGTTAAATCGTATGGTTACACAAACAAAACCTCATGTTATTGCAATTTTTTCAGAGTAGAAATGTTGAATATGGTGATTTAGCGCTTAAATTTTCGACAGGAAGAAAGAAGGAAATCTTTTTTAAAAAAAATTGATACGAAAAATATTTTTTTTAAAAGATTGTGATGCAAACATTATGTTCTAAAGTTGATTTTTGACCTAATAGACTAACTCAAAATGACAATGCCAATGGAAGAATTTAAGAAAATGAGGTTCTAAGTTCAAGTCTTTCTAAATGCAAATTTATTTTGAACTAGCTCTCACAATCTCTCAAAACAAACGAGAATTAATTAAATTTGGGTCATTTTCACATACACGCAGCCCAAATTCATAATTTACAAATTCACGCTGCCCAATTTCAATATTTTAAGCAGAAATTTTAAAATTACAGTTTTTTGCACCGAACTTTATAAATTACATATTCACAGATTTGTTTATATGTTTTTTAAAACTTATTTAGAATTTGTTCATTTTGCAAACTTATTTAAAAATTTTTAGAATATTCATTGTATATTGAAGATATCAACAATATATAAACAACATTCAAACAACATATAAATAACATATAAATAAGAAATCAACAACATATAAAATCATTCAAATAATATATAAACAACATTCAAACAATATATAAACAATACATCAACAACGTATAAACAAGATATCAACAACATATAAATAACAAATCAACAATATATAAAATCTAAATATATTTATATATTGTTTTCAACATTCAAACAACGTATAAACAAAATATCAACAACATATAAATAACATTCAAACAATATATAAATAATATATAAACAAGACGCCTTGAATTTAAAAATACAAAAAAACAGCAACAACAAATCAACAACACATCAATAATATATAAATAAAATGCAGTATATGTAATAAAAATACCCCTCTTGTATGGAAATAAATATTGCAAACTTTTCTGGTTATATCACGTAATTCCATATCAAGTTTAGGAGTTTTCTTGGGCCTTCTGTCTTCACATTGGTTCCAATTATGCAGCGGATCAAGTCGTGGCCCAGAATTATGATTGGCGTCCCTATTACTAAATCTGCAAGCCCAATCACAGACATGAAATAGCAGCTATCGTGTGTTCTATATCTATATATTAATATAAAGTAAAATATATACGTCAAAACATTGATATGTGTCAGTCTAAATGAACGTAATTTGACGTTTTACTAACGTGACATATGTCATATAAAGATGTGTCATAAAAACAATAATAAATATGTTTACATTAGACATTTATATCAATTAATCAATTTATATGGTAATTAATAAAATATACAATAAAAAATGAAAATATAAGAATGAATCTAACTTTTTTAAAATAAACCTCCATTGCACTTTGTTCCCCATTTTTTGGTTGGAAATTCGGGAAAACAACGTCGCCCTTTGATGAGTTTGGATTTGTGGATTGCGCGAGCGTACCAAGGAATTAAGGTGTTCCTAAACCGAAATGAGAATTAAAATTGCGCTCGAGATCTCGAATTCTTATTGAAATGATTGAGAACAAGTAAAGGGACGAACTCGTCGCTTTGGATCTCTTGCCTCTTTAAGAACAATAGCAATAACACAATGATGAAATGAAAATGGAAACTTTATTGAACTTAAAGGTTGAGTACAAAAGAATGAGAAGAAAATATGGCAGAGGATGCTAGATAAATAACAAAGGACACAAGAAAATAAAGAGAAAAACTATGAAAAAAAGATAAATTAACCCATTAGAGGTGTTGTGTTTTGTGTTGGAGAGAGGTCTCTTTGATGTGCATCATGCATCTATTTATACTATTTTGATTACTTGGCCACCAAGAGTCACGTTTGAATCCCATCAAATTCTCTTGCAAATTGTTTTCTCACGTTTCAGATTTGTAGTGATTTCTTTAGTCCCCAAAGCAATATTTACAGATTTTTCATACCTCTTTAGGAAACGTTCCTGCGTGATTTGGTTTGTTCCCCAACGCAATTATTACAGTTTTGTCATACCTCTTAATGCTCTTGATTTGCAAATTATTGTCATCTTTATTGTCCTCCTTGATTTGCTATCGTCCCCTATGTTGCCAGCCTTGTCCCTAAGGATTACTTTCTTGTTTTCTTCTACTTTCTATTTTGTAAGATTTTCCTTGAGGACAAAGTCTTCCATCTTTGCTGCAATTTCTATTTCTTTTGCAATTCATTTCCTTTTTTGGTCTTGATTTTATCACCTCCATAATTTACTCAAAATATGGTGTAAACACACATTTTAAAAACAAATACTATATGTGCACATATTGTTTAATATTCACCATAACAATGTATATTTTTTTAAAAATATTTATATTATTTTTTCACATTATTGCTATTTTTTATCCGATCATATATATATTGACCTTTTTTATTAATTTGATCTGTCAAATGTCCCAAAAAATTAATTTCTATAAATAAGTGCAATTTCTAGAATTAGTATTATGAACTAATAAATTCACAATCAAATTGATTGTCATTGTAATGTGTGTTTTGGTTATTGAATTTGTTAATATTTCAATTAGAGATGAATGAATGATTTTGGTTTATGGAAGATCAACTTTTTGTTTCATTAATATTTTTTAATAATTACTCTTTCACAATGCAAAATTTTATCGATTATGCAACAAATGATAATTGGCTTAATACATCGTTTGGTCATTTTCTTGACACGCTATATTAATTAAGCAACTTAAATTTTTTTTATTATGTTGTAAGTCTTCAATCTCACCAAAAATTACCGTTAAACAAATCCAAAAAATTATATACAAAATATCAAAATGACAAACATTCATATTTTTTTAGTTTGATATGGAGTTCGTTAGCAATATTCGTTAATGGTTATTGAAATATTAGTTTTTGAAGTTGAGTGATTTAAAAATATAGTAAAAAAAGTTGAAAATTTGGCGAAGCTATACTAACAAATTTCAAGGATAAAAGATAATTATAAATGTTATTATTTTCAATTACAATAATGTGAGTAATTTTGATTTATTAAATCTAAGTTTTTGATCAAATCTATTATATTTAATTTAGTATTTTTTAAATGAAGTTAACTTAACAACAATATCTTTTTGAAACAATTTTTAAAATTTTTTTTTATATTAATTTTAATCATTATGCTAACTTTTAAATAGTTATATAAATTATAGAAGAAAGTCTCACAATATTTGGTTAATAATTAGAGCAAATGTTGAATCAATCTTATGTATTAGATGCTCCACACCAAAATTATGGGTGTTCAATTTGTATCATTAAAGATTGAATTTTGCAAACTATATTGAAAAATTCAAAATTTAATGTGATATTCACAATTGCATTGTTTTATTTTAATTTTAAAATTTAAATTACAAAATCTTGAATGTTTATAAGAAAATTAAAATATATTAATGATATTCGGAGTATTGTCCGGGGTCTTACAGTAGTATTAATATAAAATAAAATACATAAGTTTAAAAGTTGATACATGTCATTTATATAACCTCAATAAATAAAATTTGACGCATTATTAAAATGACACAAGTCATACAATAATTATTTCATTGTTATCATATAAATTGGTTAAATGCCATAAATTTTTAATATAAACACATTTATTATGTTATTTATAAAAATTATAATTTATAAATAGACTATTGTTTAAAAATTTATGAATTGAAATTTATAAATTGTAATTTGTGTTTTTTAATTCAAATGATTTGTATGTTCAAATAAAGAATATTTATTTATTTTTAAGTAATATAAATTTTAAAATAAAAATTGAAAATATTATAACAAAACATTTAAATGAACAAATAATATCCATCAAATTGGTTGATTGATCAAAGAAATTTTAAAAAGTAAATGGGTGATGAAAAAATAAAGAAAACCAAAAATATTAAGTTTATCTGAAAATTCTACAAACAGAAAACCTGACTATTACCAATATTATTGACAAAAAAAAATTTAAATCAATAAGATAAAAAAATCATAGAAAATATCTGAATGGTTGAGTAAGCAATTAGAGAGAAATAAACAAACATATTCGGATAAAGTTAATATCTATATAAATTCACAATCAAACTGATATTCTTAGTAAGTATATTTTGATTAACATTGTTAAAAATTCAATAAAAGATTAATGCAAGGTTTTGATTTATAAAAGATCAATTGGTTACTTTATTGATATATTCAGACAATTACCTTTTTTACAATTTAAATTTTTATTGATTATACAATAAATGATTAATTTATTTTGTACATTTTGGCTATTTTTCTTAACATGTCATATTAATTAAGTCACTTAAACTTTTGAGTATATTGTAATCCCTCAATTTCTAAAAAAATATTGTTAAAAATATCAAAAGAATTTTGCACAAGAGATTAAAATGAAAATTTTTATGGGAAGAATGTATTAAATTATTTTCAGTTATTTCGGTCTTAATATACTTTAACCTATTTTCTCATGATTAAATATATGTGACGGTAGTCAAAAATAGTGTTGGGTGAGAGACTCTCATTTATGACAAGAAATACAATCCTACAAAAAAAATGGATATGAAAAAGTCTTTCAAAATCTATATTTTTAATAAGAAAAATATATTAAACTGTCAAAAATATTTTTATTTCAATTGATAATATAATTTAGTCGTTTAAATGGAAATGTGTTTTATATATATACTTCCGTCAAATGTCTTCTTTGAGTTTAATTTCGGGGAAATTACATGGTATATGTCAGTCCGAAAATAATCACGCGAATAAGATTTTAATTTTTCACATTTCTACTGTTAGTTTTATATTTTATTTACGATACCATTCTTTCTGCAGTATATTTGGTTTATTTTTAATTCACAATATATTTGAAACTGTTAGTTTTATATTTTATTTACGATACCATTCCTTCTGCAGTATATTTGGTTTATTTTTAATTCACATATATTTGAAGAAAAAGACCATATGTTTGTAATTATATTCAGTTTTTCCCGATGAATATTTAAAGGGAAAATTTAACATTTATACTAAATTAAAATTTAGAATTGGGTTTTTATTTTGCACCAAACACATTTTAACAAATAAAAATATGCTTGAAATATCTTACAAAAATACCAGAATTTTAATTGACTGCGAAAATGACCGAGAATTTTACGATATTTTCGCGAGAAATTGAATTTTTTGCCAAAAAAATAAATTCCAAGGGAGAATAAATATGATCTTTCAGAATGTATCAAGTGGTATCCAAATGTATCCAAACGTATCCAAATGTCTCCAAATCACAATTGTTTTATATATAATACAATTATTAAATTTTTTGATTTAATATTTTTTTAAATTAAATGACTCCAAATTACAATTTTTAATATAATTTTTATAATTTTTTCGACAGTTTCCAAAATGCATCCAAATCTCAATTTTTTTATATTTTTTTTTATAGTAATCAAATATACCAAATGTATCCAACATCTCCAAATTTTAATTTTTATATATTTTTTATAGTCTCCCAATATATCCAAGTGTTCCAAAGTCCTATTTTTATATAATTTTTTATAGTCTCTAAGTGTATCCAAATGTATCTGCAACTCTCCAAATGTATCCATCCCATATAAAATAAAAAATAATTCAAAAAATCAAAACGCTAAACATTAAAAGTTTTCTTCACAATAAACAATATTAAAAAAGCTTTTTTTTGGAAAATTTTTAAAATGAAGGGCATTGGCATAATTTAGCACAGAAAGGATAGGCAGATAGGGCTTTCCAACCCTAGCCGCCACCCCCAAGAGACAACACCACTCTGACGACTAGCACAGAGGCACGGAGCGACAGATCGACGACGAGAATAGAGGCATGTCGAAGAAAAAGCACGATGGAAGACAAAAGAGAGAAGGAATGAAGCGACAGATCTTGAAGTGAGAGAACAGTGCGGAGGAGAGAAGGTATGACAGCCGCTAGACGCGAAACCGACGTCGCCTAAGATCTTGTCGTGTCGTGCCTTCGTTTTCAGATATGGTGTGCTAGACATAGCAGTGGAAGAAGAGACCTAGCGAACAGAGAGAGGAGAGAAGAGCGACGAAGGCGGCAGGACGACGAAGAGAACATAGAGAGGAGAGAAGAGTGAGGAAGGCGGTGCTGGTGGTGGTTAGGGTTAGGGCGAGAGAGAGAGACGAGATAACCGACAGTTAGGTTAGGGTAGGGGGAGAGAGAGAGAGAGGAGAGAACAGAGAGTGTGAGAGAGGAGAGAGAAATAAGGTGAGAGAGAAAAAAATTGATGAAATAGACGAGAAATTGGCTTTTATTTCATTGAATGTGGCATTTTTCAATCAAAGAATTAAGATTATAGTATTTTAACACTCGAAAATTAAAAAAAAAAAGTTGATATTTTAATAATTATAAAACTAATATTTTTATTTATCAAAATTAAAAGATATATACTAACACGTGACATAATTAGCTCTTATTTAAAACCCCCTTCAATTTATTACTAGATTGGACTACTCTCGATTGTTACATATATAAGGCTGCAGCACAGGCTTGGATGGAAAAGTGGAAGCCCATATAGTTTTACTTTTGATATATATTTAAATATATATAGTTTGCCATGTGTATCCGTTGTCGTCCAGCGGTTAGGATATCTGGCTTTCACCCAGAAGACCCGGGTTCGGTTCCCGGGAACGGAATATTTTCATTTTTTTATCATTCGTAAGTTGTAAATTAACAATGTTATGAGGAGATTAAACAAAGTTGTTTTAACAGAAAATCAAATCAAATAATACATTAAATTCATTCAACCATCAACCATGCGTATGAAGTAATATCAAATTGAAAATACTTTTCCTTAAATTCTATTTATAAGAGGACTATTTATAATCACATAACAAATTCATGTCTTCTCAAACTACCATAACAACACCAAAATCAAATTCATGGTGATAATTAAAAATAAATAAATAGTATGTATTCAATTGACATAATGTTTATTTAACATGATTAAATATATATTGTTTTTTTCCTATTATGTGGTGTTCAAACCCTACATCTGTTTTATGATTTGTGCTAACTAATCATCTAGTTTGATCAAATATATCGCTCTCGTATTATTCTTCAATCTATGTAATAATCTTTAATATTATTTATCCTTGCTATGTGCTATTCAGTGTACTATGTATATGGACAAAATTTGTGGCTGCTTCAGTGGATCTGAGACTGTAGCAGTAATGCTATTTATCTTTCCTAATTCATTGGTTTAAGACAAACCATTTTTTGTCCTTAAATTTGGAAATGGTAAGTGATTTCTATGATCTGCTTACAAAATCAACTAGAAAAAGCTTGTTTGTGAAAGCGACAATTTGGTATTTGGACATCAAATCACACATTTTCTGAATTAAGGTAAACCCAAAACTCCCCACTAACACCTCCTTGTTTGGCTTTGTTAAGCTCAACTCATTTGAATCATCAATCATCATAATTAATCATTTGTTCATGTGTACCTTTCTCATGTGAGAGGGGAATAAATTAGTTCAACTCATTTTGCTGGTAATTAATAAATTAAATTAACTTGATCATCGGATTAAGAAAATTGACATGAATAAGAAATTTGGCTTTATATATAAAATGGAAAATAATTAAAGAATTTAATATAAATCATAAACCATTGAAAATGAGGGAAAATTGATGCTAACACACCAACGTGCATGCCTAAATAGTCAATTGAATGTGCAAAAAACTGAAATATAATTATCCTCAACCATAATTAATTTGATGGATAAGCGAAGTTCATGTCATGATCTTGATATATTGGACTTTGTTTTCCTTTATAATACTCTAGCTATGTGCAAGCTTTAGTTGGACTGAATTCTTTCTTTTTTTCATTGTTTAATAAGTGGTAAAATAAGAATGGGAAAGGCATAGATTGGAAGGCTTAATCATAAATTTTAGATTGAAACAACTGAGAAGACTTATTGAGAAGAACTAGATCGCATGTGGGTCTAGCAAAACAACATATAAGTAGGTTCGACACTATATTTTTATCCAAAATCTTAATGTAAATTTGTTTATGGATTATCACCTTATATATCCTTTATTACTCTCATTTCCTTCTGATGTGAAATTTTAACTCTTGTTTTTCTATTCACACTTGCATACTTAACAATTTTAATATTAATAGTCAAATTAATAGGCCCGTGACAAATTTCTAAAGAACTATCATAAAGTGTGTAGTATGGACTTCTCTTTTTTAATTTAATAAGAGGTCTTGAGGTCGAAAGTTTTACTGCACATAAAAATTATAATCAGTTTGATATGAATTAATTAGATATCAACAAAGTATCTCAATACGACGTGATTTAATTTTAAAAAAAATAGACCGGTGAGTATCTGCTTCTGGTTTCTTCCGAAATTCAAATAAAAGAAATTTGGACGTGCTAACCAAACTATGCTTTGTAATGATAACAAAAGATGCTACAAATGGCAGCTACATCATATACATATATCCAATCAAGATAGTATTTCATTTCATAAGTATGTTTGTGCTTTATACTAAATACATTACTTATTATATATTTCTTTCATCTTTTTTTTCTCAAAACCATCTTGTATTATTAATTTTTGATGTTAAATGAAAAGGTGCATGATCAATGGTTTACAAATAACATTACAAGTCCGATCAATTTTCACATTTGGAAAACAATATTGTTTATGTTTAGATTAGTCAGGTGATAAGTTATCCCTTCAATTGTTATAAGGTCAGCTCAAATTCTTATCCTATTCTCGAGTCAATAAAAAGAATGTGTAATCATCAATTAATTAATCTACATCCATATTTTTTGACAGATTAATTATCATTGAAAATTAAATCTGGCATCCTTCAGTATATTTGGAGACTTAAAGAATCGAACTTGGCACGAATAATTTTTAACCTAATAATTTGTTTTAGTCCCGGTATTGGTAATTATGTATAGTGCGTAGTTTTTTTCATATATTATTTGACCTGATCAATCGTCTTCTGTCATTTGTCAATGGCGCCAAAGATGTTACATTGCATATATAACTCAATGATTACACAAAATCAATCTTGTGAGCTAATTTTTCTCCGTATATAGAACCAAAAAGATGAACTAAATATGCAAGATTACATAAAATCAATCTTGTTAGCTGGAGATAAGCAAGACTTTTACCCGTAAGAAATGTGTTTAAATTGATTAATCGATATGGATTACCATAGGATCATACAATAACATTCTGGAGAGTGGATAACTCGAGTTAGAGTAACAGGTAACTCGAATTGTGTAACCCTTATAGAACTCGAGGTATCCAGAATTGTAACTCGAGTTAGACGAGATCTATATAACTCGAGTTAATCATTGTGTAACTTGAGTTATCTATGCAAAAGTGGAACGATGCGTTTCAGTGTTTTTCGTCTTTAAAAGACCCCAACCGATCGAAATCAGTAATTTCTTCCAAATCACTTCTCTCAGACGCTTCTAATCTCTCTCAAGTTGTTCCTCAGCACTTCCTTTGGGTTTGTTGAGGTAAGATCGCGTTTCTAATCCTTTCTTTCCTCATGATTTCTGCAACATTATGCATACTAGGGTATTAAGGTTCAAATGGGTTTGATCAACTCGGTTTAGGGTGATTTGGTGAGATTCCGTGTTGTTTTGATGGATTTGAGTATAGATTCGTGTTCAGGAGAATGATTAGAGTAAATATGGTTGTTTAAGAGTGATTTTTATCGGTCGATTTGAGTGTTTGGTTGAACTGGACAATCTGGGTACGTGATTTACTCGAGTAAGTATTTTGGCTAACTCGAGTAAGATAGACCCAGATTTACTCGAGTTAAATTTTGGTTAACTCGAGTAAAACATGCCATTATTTACTCGAGTTATTTCTTGACTAACTCGAGTAAACAAGACCACATATAACTCCAGTTAGCCTCTGACTAACTCGAGCAAACAGTGGTTTTGAGGGACCAAATTATGACATTTTGTAATTGGTGAATTCGGAGAATCTGATGACTAATTTGGAGATTTTGAATGCTTTGAGGACTATTTGATAATATGTCAAGTCTCGAGGACTAGAACATAATTTTACATTTGTAATATCCCGTTCGTTTTGACCGAAATTTGATGGTATTCCATCAAGACTTCAGGGAAATTAGGGGCTTTGAGGTGTTAAACTTCGATCGAGAATGTTTGGAGGTGGTTTGTGTGTGCAAAGCACATAACATGTCATCTGTGTACGTTGAGGAGCATTCTACGCTCATAGATTAAGGTCAGGAGGTCGTCTACGTGCGTAGGTGGATGTTTGATCCAGACTGTAAATGTGCCTGCGCACGTCTGTGTGCGTTGGAGACGTCTGCACATGTTAGACATGATTTGGACTTGGAACCGTGGTGAGCATGGTGATATACGTGCATAGCACTAGGTGGTACGCACGTTGATCCTAGATCCATGAGGGAAAGGTCACCAGATCTTCCGTCTACGCACACATGAGCTTCGTCTATGCACGTAGTACTCAGTCAATGTGCGTAGAGGAAGGTTCAATGCACGTAGATGAGTCTTTTTCTCGGGCCTTAAATGAAATGCCACGTTTCAGTTCCGAAGGCCTATAAATACACCCACCTACGACTCTTCTGTCATAACTCATCTCAACCACCGAAATCACTCTCTCAACTACTCCTCTGCACTTGCAATCACTCCTCAGCACTTCCATTGTGATTCTGAAGGTAATAATCATTCTTTGATCTCTTCTTTCTGTCATCTCACCTCATATTTGTTCATCTAGGGTTTTGAACGGATTATGGGGTTTTGTTCAGATCTTCCTTTTCTGTTGTAAAGGAAGTTAAATATGGGTAGATTAAGCTTGGTTAAGGTTGTAACCACAGGATTCTAGCTTCAGTTTCCAAGGATTCGTGTTTAAACGAAATGGGTTTGATCCGAGCTAGGGTTCTAGATTTTGGTAGATTTCTCATCAGATCCGGAGTTGTATCTGATGTATTATAATAGATAAGTGTTAGAAATACATAGATCTGACGTTGGGTGTCAAGATTTGACGATTTGTGTCGAGTGGGTCAAGAAATCCGAATTTGGAGATTTTGATTCTTGATGATTTTGAGGTTATTTGTAGGATCTGAGGCTAGATCCTTGCTTGAGAGGCTGATTGCAACCAATATGAGTGTTTGATCGATCGAGTATAGCTCGAAATAAGAGTTTGGATATTTTGGCATAAGTTCTCGATGCCATCGAGAGTTAACCAGCATTTGCATTCACATACATGCATCGGTAGCGCCACGGTACAACTCAGTGTGCCTACCAGTAGGAGCAGCCACCCACGAGCAATATTTGACTGGATCCACGACTTTGGATACCAGGTGAGTGAAATAGCAGCTTCAGACACATAGGCCGCGTCTTCAAAAATTAAGTATGCTATTTTTGATATTTCTGGCTATGACATAAGTATTGAGTTAATTAATAATATGGGCATATGATTATTATTAACCAACGTTTTGATATTGAAAATCTAAAATATATATGGGTATATATATACAAGAGTATTTTGTAAATGATGGAATAAAATAAAAGATGATGCATGATTGTATGTGGAATACTATGTATATAGCACTTTGACATGAGGACACCTATGCTACGGGGTCGAAGTAGCCTTTGGTATACCATTGTATGCTATCACCCTACTCTAGAGTATGTAGTCTTAGGTATACCATTATATGTTTATGGCCCTAGTCACTAGGGATTGGGGTGACCGTGTATCTAGGTCAGATATACGCATTTATTGAGCAGTCAGGTGGTGGAGTTCACACTGCTATATGGATATGAAAATATTTTATGGTCCCGTATTATGAATGCACAAGTATATGTATATATTGCCTGAATGCATGTGAATGTTTTGGATGCGAACGTTTTGGTAAAACGAATTTCGAAAAATATACTATGTATATAGTGTGTATACTATATGGTATATGTATACGTTTGTGATATTTTGAAAGATGGTTTTCAAACCAGTCTTTGTGAGGCACGTACGAGGCGGTCTGACATGTTGTTTCCTCACTAGGGAATCTTACCCCTATTTCTTCTGTTGTCCATGTTATACCTTTGTTCGCAAGTGACACCTTTTGGACGCATATCACCTGATTCGTACCTCGGACCTAGTGAGACACTTTTAGCTATTGTGAGTGCCCTCGTTCGGGACTCTACTTTACTATGTCATAGAGCTCTACATCGGGTTACTGTTGGGATACTGGGCTTCACTTTTGTATTTTGGGGTTTACTCTGATGATTTCATATTCACTGATATTTTTGATATAATGTATTTATATATGTATATACTGGTCTTTAGAAATATATATATATATATGATTTTATTTCATTTATAAAAGTTTTTATAAATATTTTAAATAAATATTTGGATAAGTCGGGTAGTATGTTTGATCACAGAGGCTTGTACAGGTTGGATCGGGCTTCCACAGACGGTCTGCCTCGTACGCCGGTCATGGATCCGACTATGGGTCGTGACAGTGTGTATAATAAAAACTAACAGAAGCTCAAACTTCACCCATTTTTGTAACAAAATATAGCATAAGTGACCAAAAACTTGAACCATTGACAATCAATTTCTCAAGATAAAACATTGTACCAAAATCTGTTTTGAGCAAATAATTCATTTGAACTAATTTAAGAAACAACGTGAAAACATTTATGAGCTATACGCAATACTACTGGAGTGACCAAAGATTCTGTAAATCTAATTAGCCATAAAAAGAATAAAAAACAAAAACAAGGAGAACAACAACCAAGTCATTCAACAAATTATAAATACTGGCATTCCTATCCCATCTTCTTTATTCCTTTTGCAAATGAAAAACAAAGATCCTTGTTTTTGTCGCCAATTCTAGCATGTTTTCACTAGCATGTAAAATAACATCATTCATCAAATT
>CAODLS010692788.1:0-19181 GCA_948243855.1 Flueggea neowawraea
TTGGTAAAATACTATCAATAGTATTACATTTTCTTAAAAACATCATATACTTATTATGGGACCAACAATAATCGCGTTGTGAACTGCGTCACTCAACCAATCCATCAAAACAACATGAAATCTCACCAAATCACCCTAACCCGAATTGAACCTAAAACCCTAGAATGTATAAACATACCAAAAACATGAGGAAAGAAAGGACTAGAGACACAATCTTACCTCAAAAAACCCAAAGGAAGTGACAAGGAACAACTTGAGAGAGATTGGAAGCGTCTGAGAGGAGTGAATCGGAAGAAATGACATATAACTCGTTCCTCTTTTGCACATATAACTCGAGTTACACAATGGTTAACTCGAGCTACAATACTAAATAACTCAAGTTGTATAAAGGTCACACAACTCGAGTTACCTCTTACTCTAACTCTAGTTATCCATTCTCCAGACTCGCTACTCAAGATTCCAATACACAAATCCTACATGCTCATCAACTTTATCGACTATCAATCTAAACTCCACACTCTCAATCAAGATAAGCATCAACGATCATCTATCCAAACTCCAATCGTTATAGAAAATACAGCTGGAACGAGCGGGATATTACAAGATAAGTGTAACCTTTTCTTAGCAGGGTTTTGACCTCTCCACCGGCATCGGTGTCGTAGTATTATAATATGACTAAAACACCTAGACATGTAGGTTTTCTCTACTTTTCCTAATTCGCACTTGGTAGATTACATGAATAAAATAACTTAATCTATCAAAACAAAGTTATTCATTCTTAAAGGTGATTTAATGTGAAAATAAGAGTTTTATTTTTTATAAGAAATTAATAGTTTTATTTGTTAACGAGTTAGAGCATCTTCAATGTTCTCTTGAAAGTTTTTTTTTTTTTTACTTTTAAAGAGTCAACACAAAAAATTAAAGCTCCAATACACTCTTTATATTTTAAATTTAGATTAAGGAGTGATTTTAACTCTCCAAATTTAGATAACCAAATTTACTCTTTATCTTTTTTGTTATTAATGAAGTTTAAGTTTCTATAACATTTCTACCACTCTTCTTATTTCTTACTTATTTTTCTATTATTTTTATTATACTTCTAAAAGAAAAAAACATTTAATTTAGAGAACATCATTGAAGACAATTTTTATTTTCAGTCTTTACTTAATTATGCTCTTTATTTATACAAAAAATATACTAAAAAATAAAAAATAACATTGAAGATGCCCTTAGTTCGAAAGCAAAACCTTTATTTATTTATTTATTTATTTTAAAATCATTAATGACTCACTAAAAAAGACTGAAAAGTTTGAAGAAGAAATACCTCGTAAAAGGGAGGGGAGAAAACCAGAAAGAGAACAATTTTTTTCCTTTGTCAACAAGAAGTCGACGGCATTCAACTCAGGCAATAGTTACAAACAATATGTCTTGTCTTCATTTAATGATATAAATTATATGTATACCGTGAAATGAGGATCAATGTTGTGCATTAGACTGTTTGTAATTCAGGGTCCTTAAAATCGTTCTACGAGATGTTTGTTCAGTATTTTTATTGTTATTTTATTAAAGTCTTAGGTTCCTAGCCCCTCAATTTTTTCATCAGTAATTCAGGGTCCTAATAAGAGTCTTGCAGGACGCCTACTCAGTTTTTCACTAAGCACAATTTAATTTTAATCTCCAACTTTTATCTACTACTTTATTTAATACTTTCTATCCCAAATTCATTAAAATAAAAAGTGTTCATTCAAATAAAAGTAATTCATTAAAATAAAAATAATTCATAAAATTTGAAAATTAAATTAAAATAAAAAATTGAATTAAAATTAAAATATTACAAATAATGGGATGCATAGATTATTTTGAGAAAATGACATGGTTGAATAATTTTGGAAATTACCAAAATTCGAATGTGGGGGTTGATATGGAAATGGAGAAAATGAAGCGTTGAGATTGAATTGATAATTGGTGAAAGAGGGAAAATTTGATGGATTACTTTGGGAGTATTGATAGTTGGCAAAATTTGATGGGTTATTTTGTTGGGAGGATTGAGTATTTTCATGGTTGTGATCCATAATGTTTTGGAAAAAAAATGGAGTGGGAATAATTTGAGAGTATGCAGAATTTTAAGAGTTGAGAGAGTTTGGGGGAGAGAAATTGGCGTTTGAAGTAGAGAAATCATAGAAAAAAAATATGTTTAGGGGAGTATTTATAGGAAAAAGGGTAAAACTAGCCGTTGGGGACCAAAAATGTAATTTTTTGGCCCTCAACGGTAATATTACCGTTATAGTAGATTTAACTGTTGGATCAATTAGATCTAACGGTCATATTTTATTATTTAAAAAAAAAAGAAATGTCAGGCGCGATGCCAATGGGCCCCGCGCCTGACGCAGCTAGCCCGTCCTCCCACAGGAGGATGGGCTAGCGGACCGAGATACAGTAACGCATTCCGGTCCACCGGGCTAGGAACGGTAGCTCCGTTCCTAGCCCGGTTACAACTGGCCTTATATGTGTGCAACGTTTTAGCCCGATTACAACCGCCTTATATGTGTGCAACGTTTGTCAAAAAGCAGGACGAGATAATAGGAGTGTTGATTTTTCCAATTGTAATGGGAATAAAGAGATGTGATATTGTCCATATTTGTCCTTTAACTTGTGACCAAACAACTATCGTCCATCTTTGTCAAGAAAAAAGAAATTAAGAAAAAGAAGAAAAACCTTACAGCTATTTGATAAAAGCAATAAATTCATCCGAAAAGTAGGGCAAAATCATTTTAAAAAAGAACGAACTTCATGTTCTATACATTGTGCATGCATATATTCAATTGATTGTCTATTTTTTCACCTTTAAAATCCAATAGCTTTTTGTATTAATTAAAGTTGTGTGTATTTATAAAGCACACCACACTTAAACTTATTTTCTCCCCCCTTTTGAGATAAATGAAATGCATTACAATCATAATTAAAATTTATAGATTAATTCTTCAAACATTAAAATTTAAAAAATGGTTAATATTTATTGAAAGTAATATTACAAAATCATAGTCGATTATTTTATAAGTGAGAAGAAAACTTGTACAACTCCTGACAATCTCTCAATTACAGATTTAGAATGACTACAAAAAATGTAAAATAATAGTTTATGAAATATATTTTCACCCTTATTTAACCTGTAAAAATTTACGAATAAATTTTTCAGTTCATTGATACTAAAATTAACTTTTTAGTATTAAAATTAACTTTAATACTAAAAAGTTCAAGGTTGAATTTTTAATAAGAGCAAATAGAATGACATACAAAAAATTTGTAAGAAAGTACGTATGCACTTCTATAGAAAAAAAAAAAACATTGAGTAATTTCTATAACTCTACAAGTTTTTTGTGATAAGCAATAGAAATAGAAAATGAAAAAATCATTTGTTCAGCCTGTATAATCGTAAAATTATCATTTTTTTTTGCCTAAATGACGATATGGATGCCACTTCACTTCAATAAAGACGCCACATGTGAACTCCATTAAGCCCAAAATATTACTTAACGGAAAATTTAACGGACACTCTAACTGATACAATATTCATAGTTTAAAATTCCTCTAGTAATTTCTTAAAGTTTGAGACAGAAGTAATAAAAACCAAATACTTTTTTATGTCATCTCATTTATTTCCATTACAAATTAAAATAACATCTTATCATTCAAGTTGATATCAGTACCTTATATGAACAACAAGCCTATTAGTAGAAACTAAACAGCTTGAAATTAAAAAAAACTTAGCCTAAAAGATTTATAAAATATTGGTCTAATATATAAATACAAATATTAAACCAAATTTTATATAATAAAATACTTATCTTACTTCCACTACAATTTAGCAACCGTTAGGCAAATAAAACTGATAAGAACACGAAAGTTGTACTAATTTTGATGTGAGAAACTGGATCGGTTTCCTTTCTCTGAACCCATAAACTATGCTTCAAGTACGGGATGTTCTTCTTCTCTACTTAATCCACTTGTTTGTGGATTGAACGAATAAAATTTTTTTACTTGTACGGAAAATCGGGTTGGTTATAAAATCCTGACCAACAATTAACAACTGTTAAAATTTAAAATAATCTAATAAATTATTATCATAATTAATGTATTTTAATTATTTTCTTAATATATATGGCAAAACGTTAAAAAGCACTATTTGAGAAAAGGAGGGGTAAAAGGAGAAGCAAAATTGTAGACTTGTTGAAGTTGTGTTTGGACAATATTTGAATCATTTACCACATCAGGAATGTAGACTTCCATTGAATTGATATCTGAAAAATGCTAGCAAATCATTCAATTAGTAGATTGATACTAAGAGCATCTCTAATACTCTTTTTATATTAACCATTTTCTTTACAATAAAGAGGATTTGTCTAAATTTTTTCTCTAACCATGTCTTTACTCCATTCTTTATCTCAAAAAATAAGATAAATAGTGAGTTTCACTAGCTATATGTGGTTAGTCTATTTCACTCTTTATTTTAATATCTCTCTTCATTAACTATCCATTTCTTTCTATATTTTAATCTCTATTTTTCATTAACTATACATTTTTACACCATATTTGTTTGTTATTTTTAAGTATATTACTAGTCCCAATAAAATAAAGAGTTAAATTTAAAGAGTCCATTAGAGTTGAATAAATTTTTTTCTCTTTAATAGTAATTACGCTTTTTATTTAAACAAATGTTAAGTAGCTCATTCAATTAATAACTTGTTAGTATCAAAGTCAATCAAGTTGGGTTCAATAATGACACTTTGATCAGAAATTACTTCTTCTATACTGCACTTTTTATTGCCCTTCCTAATCGTTGTCGACAAATGTATATTCCTGTAATTATTGTGAAAAAGCTAATTCCGAATTGCTTTTATGGCATAGTAGTTAGTAAAATCCATGTACTTTAAAAGCGTTATTTTAGTAAGCTTTTTGTTGTGTTACTTTGCCACCGCCAGCAAATCTAGCTTAGAGTAATTTACTTTCACTTTTCCAATCAAAGCATTAATTAACATAGTCAATCATGTCTGCACCTTAATCTTTTTTCAAATGCATCATACATGCTTACTCGGATTGATAATTAGAAAAGAAGAGTTTCTTAGAATAATAATTATTTTCTGAATAGTTCCATTATTTGTTAAAAATAAAAACATCATTTGTAGAGTCTTTCTTTGGTTCATATTTTCTATCTCTAGAAAAATAAATTTCAATATCATTTGGTTTGAGTCATGTAAGATATAGTATTTGATGAAATGCGTACATCTTATGAAATCCATCATTTGGTTTATCAATATTGACACCAAATGTGCGCATCTAGTGAAATCTCCCTTGTCCCAAATGTTTTATTTTTGTGGGATTTGAAATATCATCTTTTAGTAACATTTGAAGAATGAGTCGTCTTTTGAAAATGTGAGATTTCACACATAATAGATTTTTTTTTAATTATTAGCCCTATTTATTTTATTATAATCCGAGTATATCATTTAAATATAATTATAATTTTACACATTTTAACTCAATAGTGTCATATTTTGAGATTAATATGTTGTCATAAGAAATTATATCCAAGTATTCCCTTTAACCTGAACTAATATTTTTAAATTGTATGTTGCTAATTTTACCCATGATAAAAATTCGGCAACGAGATTAATTATTTTAGCCAAAAAAACTACCAAAAAATGCAAAAGTGTGCATGAGGTCGAATTGGTCATTTTATCAAATGTAATATTGAATTGTTTCATTTAATATATTGTAACCAAACAAGTTAATGTGATATTTGAATAAGATTTTGTTTGAAATATCTTTAAATAAATGATATTTTTGTCAAATATTTATATTTACAAAATCAACATATCTGTGCACATATAGTGAAATGTACACATGTCAAAATTTTACAAATTAACGAACTCTTTAAAGAAATACTTATTGACTCTTTGTTTGAGTAAATATTTTGTAAAAAAAAATTGAAGAAATAAGCAGGTCAAAGATTCATTTGACTTACACTTTTTTTCTGATCAAGTATTATTATTTTTAACACTCCCAATTATATCATTTCCTCACTATTAAACAAAAAGCTAACTTTTAAAGGTTTTGGGCTACTTATAGCGAATTATTATGTTCACGAAAATTCCCCTATCTTATTCTCCATTAACAAATATGAATTTTCATTTGGAATTGTAAACATTAGCTTATACTCTCTTAAAAAATGATATTTTGATACTGTTGTTGATAAGACAATTGAATGATTATTTTGGCTAATATATTAAATTTTCAAGAAATGCTATTTTTTCACTTATTACTAATTCATATGGTTATCTGAATGATGTGAAATTAAGGTGTTTGAGATTAAATCACATTGGTCAAGATTGGATAAGTCAGTTAGTTGAAACAAGACTGTTATATAACCTAAGTAAAGTAGAATTATCATTGCGAACATTAACAAAAAAAGAAAACTAACTAGATAACCATTCAGAAAGGAAACTAGAGCAGGCTATCCATTACAATTAATCCATTCTTTTTTTTTTAATAAGTTGGTGAGCGCAATTATATAATTTATGTTAAGATTCAAGCCACCAAAATAGTGGCCGGACAAAGAGTCTTACAAAGCTAACTTCGCACAGTGAGTGGCCTACTAAGGCTACCACAAGCAAAGCATGAAGGAATCACTAGACACCAAAGTGCAATCATCTAGGCCATGTAAAAATAGCATCCGCGCACCTATCAACATCTATACCTTAATATACAAAGTCGCTATGTTTACACTTCAGGAAAAAGAAACACTTAAGAAAAGACCTAATGACAAATATCTCATGGAGAATACTGTCAATATCCCACAAAAACAATTGGTTTCTAACTTTTCACATCTCCCATGATATAAGCTACTAGAGAGGAATCCAAAATGTAGACAACAAATTACCTTGCACCAATCCTGTCCACAGTTAAAAGATTACAATATAGTGTTCGTCATGCTCCATGAAAAGCCAAAAAGGTGGAAAACATGATACCAGAAGTCACAAACACAATGCTGCAGTGAATTAACATATGTTCACCTGGTACAAGTTTTCCATAAGTTTCTAAGAGGTAACATCACAGTGATTCAAATGAAGAGCATTGTCAGATAAAACATGACCAAATTTTACAAGCTTCGCTCGCTTATTTAATCAGAGGCGTCTGCGCCACACAATGCTTCTTTCATTTAACACATGCATAGGATCATCCCGTGGACAATATAGGAGCTAGAAGATAGAATTTTGAGGCCCCAAGGTTAACCTGTATGAAGTCGAACAAGAAGAAGCCAAAGGAGATTGGTTCACCCAATTGTCATGCCAAAAATTGATCAATTTACCATTAAACACAGTCATCCAAATATTCTCATTGAAGAAAGTCCAAACAGATTCATCAGACACACAAGTCTTCTTAATTCTTCTAGAAATTGGTGACACACAATTAATCCATTCTAACATCAGTAGACCAATGGACATGAGTGCTAGGTATAGGACATACAACTTTATCACTTCTATAGATGATTATACAAGGTATGGTCATATGTAATTATCTCACACAAGTCAAAGCGTGCATTGCTTCAAAACAATTGAGAACCTAGTTGAGAATCAACTAGATATAAAGATCAAGCTTTTGAGAACCGATTGAAGTCATGAGTATTTATCATAAGCAATCAAAGCCTTGTATTGAACATCAATTCTCCATTCCTTATGCCTATAACAAAATGGTGTAACAAAAAGGAGAAATAAGACTCTTTGAAATGTTCGATATATGATAGTAAAGGAAAATATGCAAATCTACTGTAGAAGAGAAGGATTACTTACTAGTGCTTACATTGTCACCTTATGAGATACGGATAGGTTAAAATCTAGACCTATGCCATTCGAGACCATGGGATTGTGCTTTCTATGTTGACGATATAACTAGTAAATATGGCAATTTAAGCCCAAAAGGTAAAAAATATCTTCATGTGATAATTTTTAAATATCAAAAGGATATGTTTTCTTGGGTTACCAGAAAATAACATATGACAACGAAATTTGAATCATGAGAAGTTACATTCTTAGAGAATAAGTTTCTTAAACTTGGAGAAATTGATAAAAAAAATCTTTTTCTATGAGATTCAAGAATTAGATTTATCAGGTTCACTCTATCCACATGGGAAAAATCTGAAGGAAGAAGGGAAAGGTAATGATAATCCACCGGAAAATAGCCGGGATGTTTCTAATCCTGGCTTCGGTGAGAGCATAGTTCCTTGTCCCAATAGGAGTGTGAGATTGATATCAAAAAGAGCATTCTAATTCATGATGAATAAATGCATCATGTTTATCAAGATTCGAAACCTCAGATATAAATGGGGTAAAGTCTTACGACGATATTTTTTAAATAGATTGATCAAGCAAGGCCTTTTAGCAATCCCACAAATCAATGATGAACCCATAAATATGCAATAGGTTCTCACATCCCCTCAAGTGAAGAGTCAATCAAAATGGTTGATCTGCCCGAAACAATGAAAGAGGAAATGACATCAATGAAGTCAAACTGTGTTTGAGAATTTGTTAATCTGTTAGGATGGTGAAGGCCTATTAGAAATAATTTCTTTTACAAGATCAAGTAAATAGTCTACAAAAGTGTCAAGAAATATAAATGTCGTCTAGTTAAAAAAAGGTGTTCACACAACATCAAGGGAAAACTATGAGGAGAGTTTCTCACATGTTGTAAGATTCGCATCTATTAGGTTAATTCTACCCATAATGACTAGTCTAGACCTCGAGCTACTCAGATAAATGTAAAGAAAACTTTTCTTAATAGAGAATTTGATGAAAAAATCTACATGTTTTAACCTAAAGGTTTTGTTGTACAACATAGCAGAAAGGTTTGCAAATTGAAGAAGTCAATCTACTGCCTTAAATAACCTTAGTGAAAATGGTATATTTATATTGATGATGCATTTATGTTGAATGATTTCGTAATGATAAATGAAGACGTTTGTATTTATATCAAATGCCCTCGGGATAAATTTTTCATTTTTGCTCTGCATGTGGACACCATACTAATAATTGGAAATGACTTAACTTACATAAAACACATCAAAGATTGTTTATTGTCCAATTTAGAGATGAAAGATATGGGTCTAGCAGAATATATTCGTAGTGTCAATATTTTAAGAGATCTTTAAAGAAGGTTGTTGTCTTTTTTCCAATAGGAAAACATTAGTAAAGTACTTGAGCGCTTTAACATGTAAAAATATAAACTCATTTATACCCTGATGGATAAGGATTAGTTTCTTAGCAAAACTATATGTCCACAAATACTATAAGAGATGGAACGAATGCCATCAGCATTCTAATGTATGCAATATTGTGTACAAGGCCCGACATCTATTATGTTGTTGGGATAACTAGCAGACATTAGCTCAATTAGAGGAAGCACATTGGAAATCAACAAAAAGGTTACTCAGATACTTTAAAAACATTGCAGACTATGCATTGTGTTATCAAGGAAACAGATCTTCAATTAAGAGGATAAACATATGTTGATTAACCAGATGATGTGGACAAGAGGAAACACATATTTTGATATGTATTCCTATTTGGCGATGGTGCCATTTCACGGAATAGCAAGAAATATGTGTGTAGCATGTCTACCATGAAAGCTGAGTTTGTAGCTTCATCAGTTGCAATCTAAGAGGAAATTTTAATTGAAAAAAATTATCGACCACTTAGGATAAATCACCTCTTGAGAGCCTATAGCAGTTTGTTGTAGCAGTTAATCTTCAATTGCTTACATGAAGGATCCAAAGTTCCATCGTAGATCCAAGCATATTAATATCAAGTATCAATTTGTAAAAGACATAGTTGAATAACGAGAGGTGAACTTGGTTTATATATCCATCCAAGATATGATGATAGATTAGCTCACTAAACCTATCATGAGAGGCGTAATTGCTAGACACATTACATCTAAGTTATTGGATATAATATTTTATTTATTCGCTTGACATAATTATTGAGTAATAAACCCATTTTCAGTTTACTATTAGCAATACATGAGTATAAATGTTATAAGTAAACATTTATTGTCATTATTGATATTGAAAAGCACTTGAATAGAGACATAGTCATTTACATAGGTATTCACTTTAATTTTGTCAATGAGTTGGCAAAGACTACTGAGATGAGGTGAACTTTGAACATATAGTTAATTATTTTGATAGTCTATTCAAAATGAAAGTGTTGTCTTGTTTAAAGTACAAGGAGAGCCTTGTTAAGATGCAAGATTATACACATCAAAAAAAAAAGGTTGTATTTAATGGTCCTAGATCTATGATTGATTATATGTAATCTTTTGCCGAATTTTAAAGTAATTCAAGTATGTTTTTTCAAGAAGCTAGAATCGGTTCTAACAAAGGTGGACTAAGGTAGAATATTTTGGCCCATTGTAATTTATGTTTTTGTATGGTGCTGATAATTATTTTTTTTATAAATATGAGCCCCTCCAAGGAAAAAAAAAAGAAAACCAAAACTATAACACATGTTCTATACCATGTGTGCATATTTCAACCAAGAAATGAGAATTTATTATAATATATATGATATCTCATTTTCACTAGTGTGAGATGCTAGTAAAAAATTGAGTCTTTTCTACCCTCCAAACCATTAACGTATGCAAGATATATGATTTAGTGTGGCTTCTTATCATTCATGTTTGATTCGACCTAGCGAGGCTCACTAGAAAAGTGAGTGAGATCATAATTGATGATAAATGTAAGAAGGGAACATTGCGTAAAGATCACATTCATAAGCATCTAGTTTGCTGGCATGCTTATTGTGGTTTCTATGAGGTGAAACATAATAGTGAATGCAAATAATGCTTTTGGTGAACAATAATTCATTGTCATTGTTAATAGTTGAGTCACTAAACTTACCCTATTAGTTGAGGTTTACACAACTGAGTGTGTAAGTAAAACCCACTGTAACATTTCAAGACCCATTTGACATTCAATGCCAACCAAGTTGCAATTGTGCCAACATTGCAAAAGAACCCATGCCAACCTTCTAGTGATCCCCATAATCGAATTCAAATTAATAATCCTAGATATTCTTCAGTTTGATACCACATCAATCAACAAGATTTTTCAGTAGAAAAATCATACACTAGATGATGACATTATTCTTTTTGAATCGAGAGACTTTGGCGGAATGGGAAAACCAAATCAGAAAACAAATTACATTGCATTAGATCCACAGCCTTCAAACGCGTTTACTGGGGATGATCAGATTTCCTTAGCATAACATGAGGTTGACCTTGATATACCTAAACTTGATAATGTCTCAAAAGAAATTAAGGAGACAATATCCTTTCATTGCGAGACGAAATAATTATGTTACCTTTGGATTGGCTATTTTCGTTAAACAGGTTTCATTGATCTCTCCTTTGATAGACGGAAAGTCAGGCAACAACTCCGGATTACTTGCTCATAACAATCAAGCCAAACACTTTGAGCAACAAAATGGGGAGGAAAACTAATTCACCATAGTAAAAAAACAAAAATAAGAGGTGTCTTAACAGGGTTTTCTCAACAACAAGCCCTCTCAACCTGTAAGTAATCAATCGATAATCATTGGCACATAAACAACTACAGAAGGCAACCTTGTCCTTAAATCAAAAAGGACATCTAAATTTCTGAGTCCAAATGGTAGTTTGCACTCGGATGATAATGTTGAGGCCTTGGAGGATTTTGAATCAGATGTTTTGATAAAGTATTATGATTCAATCCTATTGACATTTGTGACAAAGCCTACCGTTCATGGGAGATGAGGCTAAGTTAGGGGTTCTTTGCAATGACAGGAAGGAAGAAGCCATACAAGTATTGGAGCAAATTATCGTGTCATGATCTTTTTTATGTTCTAAGATTAACAAGATGTTAAACATCTAGGGTTTTTGATAAGTAACCTTCCTCAAAGATTCGATTCATTGTTTCATTTTGTTGCAATTAATCACAATTATAGTAGCCCTTTTTCCTAGAACACTCTTTTGTGTACTAGATGAATAATATAAGCATATCAACTTATAAACAAAAGGTAAGACATCCACTTTTATCAGGATTTATGTTTGAGATGTTGCATATCCTTAACAAGTATATGATGTAAGTGCTCTTGTCATATGTTGGTCGCACAATTTATTTGCTTATATGACTAAAGATCTTGACAACATAATGTTCCATCATATGCGAATGGTAGATGTGGGAAAAATAGGTCCACCCATGATGATTCGTATGAAGGGTCGCAGGTCGAACCGAATTTGGTCAAGATATGAGTATCTGAGTATCTAATAATGAGTTTGGTTCAATCAGAAGAACGACTCCTAATTGAATTAGAAAAAGGAGGACTACTTATTTGAGTAGGACACGTAAACAACCATTTCTATTTAAATAGGGAATATACTAGCCGTAAATAGATTATGCAAACAAAAAACTAGGGAGAGCACACAAAAGGCATAATCCCTTTAGAGAGAGAGAGAGGGAAGATTGCCAGTTTCATATAGTGTAAGAAAATATTTTTCCTCCTCCCATCATCTTTTTGCTTTCATTCAGAACATCGCTAGACACCTAGATTGTGGAGTAGATTTGCATCTCCAATTGGTTAAATTTATTTTCTTTCAGTTAGTTAAAATTACATAAATAGTAAGTTTATGGTTGCAAATGAGCCAAGTTGCTCCTGAGCGGTTCGCCGTTCGGCTAGATAAAAACTCGTTCGTAACTCAGCTCATTAATAAACGAGCCGAAATTGAACAAGATTATTTTGAGCCCAAATTAACAAACGAACCGAGTTTGAACAAGATTTTGAGCTCAAATTAATAAATGAGCCGAATTTGAACACGAAAAAGCTCGGTGAAAGCTCACGAGCAAGCTCCTTTGCGTGTTCATGAACAGCCTCGTGAAAAAAAACTCGCTTATTTTTGTGTGTGTGTACATATGTTTGTATATATGTTTATATATATGTTAAACTAAATAATGAAAAATATGCTTATATTTGGAATAATATTTAATATTTGGACCACATCGACAAAAGTACAAGCTTGCACTAATTGACCATCCCTATATAAAAGTACAAATATGTTCGCTAATGATTTAATATTAGGTTGAACTTATGAAACAACTTGAAACTTTTAATAGTTCTTAGTTCGATTACATACTCAACATGAGTTTATTAAACTAACCTAAACTCGATTGCATTCTTTTAGAGATTTTGCCAAGTTCAAATGAGTAAAGCTCGTTTAACATTTTTATTTGAGCATTTATTAAGCCGTGATCGAAAAGCTCGCGAGCCTTGTGACAAACCGAGTTTGAACAGAATTTTGAGCTCGAGAAAGCTCGAACTCGAAATATTTTAGTCGAACCGAGTTTGAACACTCTAAAACTCGGCTGGATTACACCCCCTAAGTAAGTTGTTGCTCTATGAGATAATAATACCACACATATAAATAATATATCATTAATCACAATAAAAAATATAATATATCATTAAATAAAATTAATATTTGTTTTTTTCTTTCATGTGAAGGCTAATGGTAATTTTTGGACAATATTAATTTTAAATATATTGCAGAAATTAAATTTTTATCTATCACATATGTATCTCCTAAAATGCCGTTTAAGAAAATATTTATCTACACTAAGTGCATATCCTACTTATTCACCACATAAGTAAACAAGTGACACATAACACAATGTTTCTATTATTAAAGCATGTGCCCAATCATAGCCACTCATACATATATATATATATATATATATATGATCGGTTTTGCAAGGGGAAACATATTAAAATCCAAGCCCCCTAACCCTATGATGTCTCAATCCTGGGACTCTAGGTCCTAGATGCCGCCTTCACCAATGGGTAAGTTACTAAAGACACCCTATCACTCATTTATTTATATAGTGCATGATTGAAAACATATACTCAGTATAGGCAAGTATTTTTCCCATTTCAACTATTTTGGTTTTGGTTCCTAAATACCATTTGAATTATTATTATTTTTTTGATAGTTTAACATTTTAATTTTTTTTGATAGTTAACCATTTTAATTTTTTTTGATAGTTTACCATTTGAATTATTGACTTTCAAGAAAATAGCAACATGAGAAGTTATTGTTCAAATTCAGTACACCTACAATTCCTCTTGACGGTGGTTGACATGTGTGTATATATGGGATTAAATGAAGGGATAAATCGGTCCCAAACCTAAAATGGATATTAGGTCAAGCTTGTAACACGTCTGCTAATATTGGGAGTCATAAAAAATGCCACAAATTAAAGTGACAATAGTGTTTCCCCTCAGATGAATTAAATGAGTGGGAGTAATTGTCAAGGCATATTGATTAATGATGGTCCCATGATGGACCTGAACGTGTTGAGACCCTTTAAAGTGTTGTTTGTTTGCTTTCACGTGGTGATATATAATTCTAAACCCTAATTCCACAAATACCGTTGTAAGTTTCTTATATTCCTTTTCATTCTCCCAAATATTCTCTTCTAATCCTCAAACAACTTTGTCTATCATTATGTCATCCCCACATCACCTCTCCCTTCCTCCCTCCATTGAATGTATTACCTGGATGGATTTTCCAAGCTCTAGGCATCATAAACAATATACCAACATTAATCGCTTCTTTTATCGAGGCGATTAAAATTTCTTTGTTTAATTCCTTTTAGTCCATTTCTTCCTTTTGATATTTAAGAACTTTCAAAATTTTCAAACTGGATATGAATAAAGATCAAAGAGGGAGCATTGAGACTGTGTATAACAACGTTTGAGACCGGCAACAGCTATCCTTAAGTATTAAACGTACTCAAGGGCCAAATGGTAATTATAAAAAAGGTAAATTAAACTTCTATATAAAGGAGTCTAAAACAATAATTCAAATGCCTCCTCTTGTTTTACTACTTTCTAAAGTGCCATCTTCTCAACAAAAAAAAAAAGAATGCCACCTTTTGCCTTTTTGTGAGAAAATGGAAAAAATTCTCAAGAAATTGACTTTAATTTCTCGGAAACAAATCAGGAAAAATCATAGAATTGTCAAGAGAGCTTGTACAACTAGTGTACAATTGTGTATAGAGTGTGGATATAAAGTGTCCAAATGTAGACAAGTGTAAAATTAGTATTTATTTTTTAAAAAATAGAATAAAATAATGATTTTTTCACTAAACGTCAGTTTTTTTGGATTTATTATAAGGTTTATGTGGGAGGAAATTGGTACACAGATCATGCACAAGTAGTAAAAGAGCGTACACCTGTACACAATGTGTACAAACATCCTCTAATATTTCTTTGATCAATTTTTTTAAAGTTGTACATGAGTATACATAACATGTACAACCGTGAACCTTTGTGTATAATTTTTTTAGACTTTTTTACTAAAATAATATTTCAGTGAAACATGATTAATCTAAATACTAATTTGGTAAATTTTCAGTATTCACCTCTCTAATTTTGCAACTTCTAGGGGCTAATTGTATAATTTTGCAATATGAGAACTGATTTCGTAATATCACAAAAATTTGAGGGCTTTACATTTTCTTATAAAAGATTGCTAATAGGGTTTTGAAAATCCTAGCTGCTACAACCACTATCGCTTTAATTAGAAGCATCTTGTAGTGATGGACGCCACAAACAAAGCTCACGTAACGACATAGGGGAGAGCTACGACGAAACTGCCATCGCCTTTGGATCTATGAGGCATCGTGATCCATCGAAACAAGAAGTTATCATCAATGTAAAGCATTTTAATTGGATTGGTGACTGAATTCGTTTGTGATCAACGTCACTGTCACGACCCATAGTCGGGCCATGACCGATGTACGAGGTGGACTATCTGTGGAAGCCCGATCCATTCCGCACAAGCCTCATAGTACAGAAATTCTACCCGACTTATCAAATATTTATTAAAACATTTATAAAAACGTTTATAAATGAAATAAAATCATATATATATATATATATAAAATATAGCAAAATAGAAATCATCATTAAAAATGAAATGAAATATCTCAAAACACAACAAAAAGTGTAGCCCACTATCCCGACAGTAGTCCAATGTGGAGCTTTATGACAGAACTAAGCAGAGTCTGAATGATGGCACTCACTATAGTCCAAGGGTGCCTCACTAGGATCGAGATATGGGTCAGATGCTGAGAGTCCAAGAATGTCACCTGTAAAATGGGATAACAATAGACAACAGAAGAAAAAGGGGTAAGAATCCCTAGTGAGGAAACAACACGTCAGACCGCTTCATACGTGCCTCACAAAGACTGGTTTGAAATCTTTTTTCAAAATACCGCACACATATATAGATATCATATAGTATACACACTATATACATAATATATTTGTTGAAATTCATTTAACCAAAACGTTTGCATTCATATCATACAACATGCATTCAGACAATATATACATATACTTGTGATTTCATAATACGAGACCATGAAATATTTTCATATCTATATAGCAGTGTGGACTCTGCCACCTGACTGCTCATAAAAGCGTGTATCTGGCCTGGATACACGGTCACCCCATTTCTCCAATAACTAGGGCCATAACCTACAATGGTATACCAAAAACTATATACTTCGTAGTAGGGTGATAACATACAATGGTATACCAAAGACTACATACTCCATAGTAGGGTCATAATATGCAATGGTATACCAAAGACTACATACTCTGTAGTAGGGTCATAACATACAATGGCAACCAAAGACTGCATACTCTGTAGTAGGGTGTCCCCACATTCTGTGTGATACATACATAATATTTCACATACAATCATGCAACATCTTTTTCTTTATTACATCATTTACAAAATACTCTTGTATATATATACCAATATATACTTTATTTTCCATAGCAAAACGTTGATTAATAATAATCACATATCCAGATTATTAATTAACTCAATACTTATTAGTCAAATTTCATGTCATAGCCAGCCATATAAAAAACAACATATTAATTTTTCAAGACACAACCTATGTGTCTGAAACTGCTATTTCACTCACATGGTATCCAAAGCCGAGGATCCAGTCAAATACCGCTCGCGGGTGGCTGCTCCTACTAACAGACACACTGAGTTGTACAAATACAAACATAACAAATATCAATATGTGGTACTGTAGCGGTACCAATGTATGACATACAATGCAAATGTAGACCCCTCAGAGTCATCGAAAACATATATCGAGAGTGAATCTATTATCCTCGACCCAAAATATATAATCCACGTAAAATTAAAGTTTGGTCTCTGACCAGTGTAAAATTATGTTTTAGTCCCCGAGACTCGACAAATTATTTACATGTTCCCAAAGACTGCTGGAGTTACTGTCTGGACATTCATAAGTTAGAATTCCCAAATTCTAGCTCGAACTCTCAGAAATCGTGAATTAGCATAATTCCTCAAAATTAAAAAAACACTACCAAGTTTTCCAAAATTACAATTCTTACCTCAACTTTTCAAAATTTCAAATCTATACTCCAAAGTTCAGAATTTAAAAATCTAGGCTAACTCTTTTCAGAATTTACAAAACTAAAAAAAACCCTAGTTTTATTCTAAAAAATCTAGAACTTCCGATTCAACCAATGAATCTCCAAACCAATCATGTATCCCGACTCTAATCGACCTTTTGAACACGAATCTAATCTCAGATTCAACAGAAAAATACCCATTCATGCTCAAACCATCAAAACCTGAACCAAACCCTAGGTTCACCAAAAACTCATCAAATCACTCGATTCAAAGCTTGAATCAAGTTCATACAAGTCCCCTCTAACCTATTCTAACATCCTTAAACATCCATTCATCATAAATCATCCGAAAATTGAAACCCATTTCAAATTCGGACAAAATGCATTTTCATGAATCAATGCATGAAAATGAGTTATAAATGAATAATGGATGTTGATCTTACTTCAGAAATGGACTGGGAATGCTGGGGAACCAAGATGAGAGCGTTTTAGAGCGATTTGAAGTGGATTTGAGTGAAAAATGATGGAAAACTTTGGTTTCGGCCGTTTTAAGAGCTACAGATCAAAACACACCTTTTTGACATTTACAAAGGCAACGTATGCCATATACAAGCTCAACATACGTTGTACATTACAACGCACATCGTGAAGCATCACGTAGCCACAGATTCGAAGAAACACAACCCAACGTATGTTATATACAAGGCAACGTACGTCGATCATCCTCGAATCTCCAGATTGCTAGAATGGTGCCCTAGTCAAATCATTAATGTGCATCATCATTCAATTATTTAATAAAGTGACATTTCATTTTTATAAAATATAATTTGTTTTATGTAGATAAAACTCTATGAATAGTTTATTCTTCTTTATGCCATCAAGTATGTGACTTGATAGTAAAATCATAAAGATAAAATGAATACTATTTTAAATGTCCCTAATCGATCATTATCATGAGAATGATAATGAATTAAATATTAGTATATTCCTAAGTGGATAATCACATTTTACTGATTATGGATATGAAATATCAACTTAGAACATATATGCATGTTGGAGAACATGTATTAGACTAGCCCACTATGAAAACACTTCATGGATTGTTATCACAAAGTAGCTTTCATGCAGTGGTGATGTTTGAGTCCTCTGACTAAAACTCACTATCGACTCCTACATGAGGAATCACATGCTTTGACTTAGTCAAACGTTATCCGTAACAAGGTAACAATAAAGGCTATGATTGGATATGTCATGAATCATGTAGAGGAGTGATAGCGAGAGTGATGGATTTGTTCCTCTTATGAAGAGTGATATCTCTTGGCCACTTGATGAGTATGATTGATGGAATGTATGCATACTCGAATGAATTGATAAAGGAGTTTATCAATGTCATTTGTTATATCAATCTACTCGAGATCAAGAAACATGCTAAGCAATATAAGATTGACATGTGACCATGTCTTATGCTTAGATGAGATATCGGTGACAAAAGGATTAAGCATCAGACTGTGAAAGGTTAACTCGGATCACCGACATCCATTCAATTTTGGGTTGCCATAATGTATTACTAGATACCGCTTATGGAATTTGGGCCTAAAGGTTGGGACGAAGCCCATTGCCAATTTCGAGTGG
>CAODLS010692909.1:0-19895 GCA_948243855.1 Flueggea neowawraea
TGTTGTTGGACTTTTAATTATATGATACATTATCATTAAATAAATCATTCAATTATTAACATGCATGGGCCAAAATTATGTCTTACATAATAATACACCCAAAACCATATTTAACCTAATAAGAAGTAATTTATATTAAAAGTCCATTACATTAATGGATAATATCTTATATCATATTTAAGACATAAATAGTAAAATCTTGAACTATTAATGATTAATCAAATTAACCAACTTAATAATTCAATTACCACAAGAGAGAATATTTGCGAACTAATCCAATTTATTTTAGTGTGTAACTCAATAGGCCCACTCAAAAATGGCAATGAGCCTTGTCCTAAAAACTTGGGTCCAATATCTATAAGCGATATCTAGTAATACATTATGACAACCCAAAATCAAGTGGAGTCTGTGATCCTAATTAATCTTTCATAATTTGATATTTAGTCATTTTGTCTTACGATATCTAAATTAAACATAAGACATAGATAAAAGTCAATCTTATATTACTTAATGTTTTTCTTAATCCCAAGTAGATTGATATAACAAATGACATTGATAACCTCCTTATCAATTCATTTGAGTATGCATACATTTGATCAATTCTACTCATCAAGTGACCTAGAGATATCACTCTTCATAAGAGGGACAAATTCGTCACTCTCACCATCACTCCTCTACAAGATTCATGTCATACCCAATCATAGCTTTTATAGTTACCCTGTTACAGATAACGTTTGACTAAGTTAAAATGTGTGATTTCTCATGTAACAGCAATTCATCCCAAAAAATACGCCTCTCTTCCTGGCTGTTGCTAGCATAAATCAAGATAAAACGGAGATTTGCACCATCCCAACTGAATTCAAGCAAAATCCAACGAGAGCCTGAACGGATGACAATGGGATTGATTAGCTCTGAATTCCAGAAAATACTAATTCCTCTTGAAGCACCCTAAGAAGGAATAGCATGAAAACGTAAATCATTATTGGGTCAAAATATTCGAACAAGGAACTTATCAAATAGTTCCTTCTTAGTCTCAATTAATCCCAACAACGTCAAATCATGCTCCAAAATCATCTTGCGAAGGCTACGTATTTTCTGAAAGTGAGAGAGCCCACCCCTACAATTCCTAGAGATTATGTCAAGAGATTTATTCATAATTAAAGAGAAACCCAGAGAACAATGGAGGAGGAGGGAGCCAATGAGCTATTTGATCATCCTCAGCTATGTTGCTTTGAATTTGAGCAACGGACTCGGCCTGGTAATCCAGAAGTAGCTCACCCATTTGAGCACCCAAGTTAAAAGATTCCTAGGCTTCAATACGTTCCCCAGAAGCATGGGTGAGTTTAGGCAAACCTGCAATGGAGCAGAAGTCTTCTGCTTAGAGAAGGCCAAAGTATTGCAGCGAATAATATCTAAATCAGTAGCGTCCACATCATCCGACAACAAACTACCAGTAAGTACCAACCTTTTAAGCTTTCGTGGAATATCATGTTTCCTGATGGCTGCATTTGAATGCTCGTAGGCGCCGCCCGCCTAAGGTTAAACCATTGATACTCTTGAGGACAAAACCCGCAGATTCAGCTTCAATTACATTCACAAATCCAAAACCATATCCCTTGCGATTCAATTTTCTAGCCAAAGACACAAAGCAACGAATTGCATGATTCCCGAGGCACTGCTGAAGATCAACAGAGGTAGGAAAAGAGGGGTTGGGTGTAGGGTGAGGCTTAGGTGCAGAGGGTTTTAAGTTTTGATGATCGGAGGGAAAAGGGGTGGAATTCTAGTGGCTAACGTTTAGGGGTTGGGGAGAGGGTGGGTCATGTTTCCAAGTGGTTCCTCACAAAAAGATAATATGGTTCGGTCGAAATTTAAGGTTCTAGTTTTTGATGCACATACGTTTGCACCTACAAATGAAAAGTGTAAATTCGTCTGTACTCCTCCTATATAGACATGTGAAAACCAAACCGAAACCGATGAACCGGACCAAAATTGAACCGGTCAAAATTGGAATTGGCCGGGAATCGTGAACTGCAAAGTACAAAACCGACGGTTCAACATTCTTTTTTTTCTTTTTCACTTTTATTGTTTAATTAAATTTGATATTGTAACCACAATATTCATCCACCATAAGTGAGGACATCTAATAATACATAATGAGGTACTTTCATTTAAAAAAATTTTGAATTAATTCACTCGTATTAAATCACTTGCACTTCTATTAATTCACTTATAATTAATAATTATTTGCACCTTTATTTTTTCATTTGTACAAATTCTCTTTAAGAAGAGATAGGAGAATATTATTACGAAAGCAAAAAACGTAACAGGATAAAAAAATAATCACAAAATAAAAAAAGGAAAAACAGGTTGAATCAGAACTAGTGGTTTAATAAATAGATCAAACCCTAAACCAAACCAAACCGTGGAATCAAGGTTTGGTTCCAGTTCTTCCCTTCCAGAAACCAAAACTGCTAGTTCATGAACCAGAATCGGCGGTTCCGGAAGCGTTAACATGTCTAGTCCTATATATAGGTTTTAAAAAGCCTTTAAAAAGTCTTTTTTTTTCCAATTTTTTTGCGTTCTTCTAAAAAGGTGTCATTTTCAATGTTTATGATCTTAGGACTTATTTTCCAAGTAGATTACAAAGAACATTAAAATGGCATTTTCTTATTGTGTTATATTTGTTTATACATGTTTGTATATAGACTCCAAAAAACTTATTTTTTGAGACTATTTTTTGAGATTATTGACAAAAAAATGTCATTTTTTCAGCGATTCTGGTGTTGTACACATTATATCATTAACAGTCTTTACTCGTTCGTTATATCAGTTGTTTCCTTATGTTGTAGATTTTATATTTGTCTATACTCATTTTGTCTTCGGTGTTCACATTCTTGTTATCTATTGTGCAATTGCAGAGCCATAATTTGGCGGAGGTTGGGATGGCGACGAAATGATAGCCTACGGAAAGAAGGTGGTGGTAGATGACTAATGGTGGACGCCGAACGAGATTTCTCTTTTTTCTCCCTCTCAGTCTTGCAATGTTATGTAATGAATCTTATTTCAAGTTTTCACACCTAAAAGAAAAAAAAAATGAAACATCAAGTCAAAATAGAGACCCACATTATTAGTATTTAACAAAATATAAAAGAATAAATTCAGTGACTCATTCACTCATAAACACTCATCAAATCAAACAAACCATTCTCATTGGCACTAAAAAAACATAATTACCAAAATGCACCAATTAAAACATATTTAAGTCCCAAATAATATACAAAAAAATCAACAAATTAAGCAATGAGAAATTCATAGTAATTCAACAATCAACATTCACAAATCACAAATCCTAAGTGGTTAAGTCTCAACAATTCTCAACTAATTCAATCTAAAAACCTAAAAATTACCAAAACCTAATTAACTAAAATTAGAAGGAAAAAAAGAGTTGAAAGGAGCAAGGACTTATCAGTGGAGTCGCGAACGGAAGGAGAAGGGCGACACAATGTCTGAATGGTGGCGGGCTGGGTTGGTGGTAGCATTGCTCCTCAGTCGTGCTTGGGAACTTATGGTGGCTTCCTCCCGGCTATTGCATTTTGGTTTTGGAAAATTGGAAGAATGAGCAGTCCTTTTGAACCCTCTTTTTATTTTTTTTTAATCTGGCCATGTCGTTCGCTAGGGTCTTTTCTTTTAAACTAGGGCGAAACTATTGGTTTAACAAAAATAAGAAGGCAGTTGTAAATCAACGTTAGGGGGATGAAGCCCCCACCCTAATGGAGGGTGGTCCTAGTGAAGGTGGATCGACGGGGGGAGGAAATAGGGGTACATTAGACCTTTGGAGTGATCGACCAACCCCACCTCCCTTCGCCATTGTTATTGTGGAGGTTTATCAACATAAATTTTTAGCTCGATGTTGTTCTTTTGTATTCGTTATGTTGTACCAGTTATGTATTCATTTGTATATGTTTGTATATAGATTTTCAAAAAATCTTTTGTTAAGATTATTTTTTTCTGTTTTTGTTTTTAAATGAAAATTTCCAGGCGTTCCTAATAGTTTACACGTTTTTGTTTAGTAACCAAATTTATGGAAAAAACTTCTAAAATGGTACTTTCAGTATATCTAATTGTGTAATCATTGAGTGCTCATCTCACTTCTGTATACGTTTTGAGACTCTTGAAATTTGACAATTTTTAGAATATATTTGCATGGTTTTCTCAAAATATAACTAAAGTTGTTTGGCTTCCTTTGTCTTATAACCTAAAATATATCAGAAAATATATTAAAAGAATATTATATACCACATGACTATTTTTTTTATATAAAGACATGGGTCTCATGAATCAATGACCCCAACAAGGATATCCCAACTAGGTTGACACCTCTCATACGACCTCTTCATGCCTGAAGCCCAAACATTATTAACAAGAAAAGAAAATAGATAATGTAAGTGAATACAATTTAGAAGGGCAAGAAACCCAAAAGTTAACAGAGCATAGTTAAACAAAATGGTATCTCTCAACCTTATTCAAATCATCATAAATGAAAGAACTAAAAAAGCCAGTAAAAAAGGCCACCACACAAAGCTCTTAATAGATTGACCATGATTGGCCAGTGCATTTGTTGGATCATTGGTGATCAATAATAAATTCCTTATATGTTTTGATGATGTACAAATGGTTTTGATGATGAACAAAACATTTGACTTAAAGTGGAACACGTTGGAGAGGTCAGAAATGTAAAACAAGCCACTGCATGTAGCTTAACGTAAGCAGTTCACGTGAAACGCACATTGCACTTATCCACAACGTACGTTATAGACAACAACTCAGAAATAAAATAGAGGCTACTGGATTGTTCAAGACCAATCACAACGTACGTCATACATGTACAACGTACGTAGTGAAGGATCACAACGTGCACAGAGGAAAGTCAATGTACATTATCTAGGAAGCCGACATGATCAACGTACGTCACGGTTATTGCAACGCACATTATTTGGAAATGCAGCAAGATCAACGTACATCTTGTAATGGCAACGCTCGTTAGCTGAATCACAGAAAGCTGTAGAAGCATTAAATACATATCAAGAGAAAGGAAAAAAACATGTTGAACAACCTCAGAATTTATTGTGCCAAATTTTCTATCAATTCCAACCAAGAAAAACAACCAATCAAGCTAGAGATCAAAGTTCAAGCATCAAACTCAAATATCCACCTCTAGCATATAGCTTCATCTGTTGTAAATAGTTTGTTGTAAGCCTATAGAAAACAACATTGTAGAGGTTTGTTGTAAGCCTATAGAAAACAACATTATAGAGAGGTTTGTTGTGAACCTAAGGAAAACAACATTGTGTAGGCCTTGGAGGTGTTGAGCCTGAATCAGCCTCGTGTATTAGCTTTGTTGGATTGAGCCATAATCAATCACTGTTATAGTGGAAATCCTAAGCGGTGAGACTTAGGTAGTGGATGTAGACAAGGTTGGCCGAACCACTATAAATCTTGGTGTTGATTTCTCTCTCGTCTCTAGTTGCTTCTGCTATCCACTCAATATACCGAAAAGAAAGCTCACGACCAAACTCGTTTCTAGGCTCGTGAACAAGCTCGTTTAGGTGTTCATGAAAAAGCTCGTGAACAGGCTCGTTTATGTGTTATTGAACAGGCTCGTGAATAGGCTCGTATATATGTTCATGAACATGTTCGCGAACAGGCTCATATATGTGTTCATGAACAAGCTCGTGAAGTTGTTCATGAACATGCTCGTAAAAAAGCTTGTGAACATACTCATTTATATTATTTATATAATATATACCTTATGTAATATATACACTAAATACTAAATAATATGCATCTCCTATTCCACTTTTATATTATTGATGTAAAATAATGGTTTCTATATAATATAATTTTATTTAATTATTATAATATAAGTCTATATCCTAAACAATATACCTTAGTTCTTAATTTTTTTTTTATATATTAATACTACAGTATTAGTATATACCTTATATAATGTGCAAAACTTGTACACCTAAATTTATGGTTGTGTACACTTTGTACACTTAAATTTCATATTTTGTACACCTTTTGTACACCTAAGTTTCATTTTCTATATACCTTTGTAAACCTGAACTTTAGGTGTACAAAATGTGTACAACATAAAATTTTGGTGTCAAAAGGTGTACACAACCTAAAATTTATGTGTACAAAAGGTGTACAACATAAAATTTTGGTGTACAAAGTGTAGACAACCATAAATTTAGATGTACAAGGAGTATAAAACCTGAAATTTAGGTGCATGAATATGTACACAACTTAAAATTTAGGCGTACAAAAGGTGTACAATATAGAATTTTGGTGTGCAAAGGTGTACGCAACCTTAGTTAAAGTGTACAGAGCTTAGAAATGTTGTAGATATGTCATATACATATATAATGTATATGATATGTTTTTGTGTATTGTATAATATATAATGTATATGCTATTGTAACTTCAACATTAGTCAATTAACTACATTCATTATATAATGTTATTGTTTCTTCAACATTAGTCAATTAACTATATTCACCATATAATACTATATTCAATCAACATTAGTTAAAGTGTTCAAAGGTGTTGTTCTACTTTAGTTAAAGGATACTCTCTTCTCTTCTTCGTATTACAATATGAACTACTAAACTAAACAATATAACTTAGTTATTCTATACCTTACATAATGTTCACTCTAAACACCATAGTAGTATATAGTACATAACATGATTAGTTAATTACTTCAACTATTCAAGTAGTTTATACATTAACATTTATACTAAAAATATAACTTACTTATTCTATACCTTGAACAATGTTCGCTCTAAAGATTATACTATACAACGCATAACATGATTAGTTAATTAGTTCAATTCTTCAAGTAGCTCATACACTAACATTGATATTGAAATATAATTTAGTTATTTTATACCTTAAACAATGTTCTCTAAAAGCTATAGTATATAGTACATAACATAATTAGTTAATTTGTTCAATTGTTCAAATTGTTTATACATTAACATTAAAATATAATCATTAAAATATAATCACATAACCTGTCAATAAAAATATAATCAATATCATATATAGTTTTTAAGGAAAAAAGTATTTTGTTTATTATTATAGAAAATTTTATATTAGTGGAGTAAGAAATGCATACTTAGCAAAACTACATAGTTTTGGCTGAATAATCAAAACAAATAAAATAGCCACCAGTTGCACCTATTCACTCTCGATTTCCAAACCCTACTTTCACTCTTCACACACTCACTATTCTCTCAAGTCTCACTAGTCCACTCTCTTCTCCGCTCTCTCAAATCTAATGCCTCTCTTTAGACAATATTCTCGCAGTTCTTCAGTCTTCACCCTTGTCGTTCTCTCACCAGTCTGCTCTCTCAAATCCAACGCCCCTCTTCAGTCTTCACCGCTCTTCCGACGGTTGACGCCTTCCCACTGCTCGACGGCTCCCTCTCAATCCTCTCCTCTCAACCTATCTCTCAAATCTGATGCCCTTCATCCAAGGTCTCTCTTTGTCAGTTTTGTTTTCGATTGAAAAAACTTAGATTGTTGGTTTTTTTTCTTAAGAAGCTAACTTGTAGCCTTTTTTTTCAACGTGACTGTTTGGTAGCTATTAAGTAATATTTAATCTTACTATTTTGTATTTGAGCTTCATTGTTTGCTTTATAGTTTAATTGGAGAACCTTTTGATAAACGCATGTATCACTATGCATTCTGTTGAAGCTCGAAAATAGAGCAGAGGAGCACATGCTCATGAAGACTTCACTGTTAGTTTTGTTCTCTCTTAATATTATAATGGTACTTTGTGTTGGCTCGAAATGGCAATCCAAGAGGGGGGTGAATTGGATTTTTAACTTTTAAAAGAGTTTTTGCAATTATCAAAATATTCAAGATAAGCAAAAGCAAAGTAAGAACAGTTTATCCAATTCACACAAATAATAAATAATGTAAAGAGAGAAGGGATAGAGAAATCAAATCCGCGACGTATAGTGGTTTGACCCTCTTAGCCTACGTCTACTCCTCAAGCTTCCCCTTAAGAATTTGAATCCACTATGACTCTTGCTTCAATGGGTAGGAGATTAAACCTTTACAAACTCTTTCTTCAAAGGTGTAAGATTAAACCAATACAATACAACCCTTGTTTTCTAGACAAATAAGAAAACTATTCATCTTTCAAATACAAAGATATTCTAAATAAGGAAGAAAGAATTCAATAATAAATACTCTTAAGAAATAATAAATTTGCAAGTGAAAGACACTCTTGAGAGGTGTGTGGATGATTTGCAAATATGAGTAAGAGAAAGCTTGATGTTGTTGGAAGACGTTTGCAAGTGATGAACAGCTGCTTCTCTGATGTATCTTAAGGCTATTTATAGATTTCCAAGTTGATATGGCCGTTGGAGGATTGAATGTAGCCGTTGTGGGATAGAGCATTCCTTCTTTTGATGTTATGACATAGTATATAACTAGAGTAAGTGTTTCTCTAACTCGAGTTATCCGTTAAGAGCATCACGACTGTAAAGTCAATAACTCAAGTTATCCATTATACTAACTCGAGTTATTGATGAATATTACCGTTGGGATCGTTGGCCTCCGACATTTGAACTCTGATCTTATCAGTCTTTTTGTCACCAAGGGTTTACTCAAGTTAGGAACTTGGTTTACTCGACTTAGCTCTTCATCTTCAAGTTGCTCGAGTAATGTATGATGTTGCTCAGGGTAGAGGGGTTTGATCAAGTCTGAGATATGCAGCTTACTCGATTTAAGTTTCCCTGTAACTCGAGTTATATGAGCCCTTCACAACTCGAGTTAGATACTAATATTACTCGAGTTGAATTTCCAAGTCTGATGACTGATTTTTCTTCGGGACAATTGGTTTGTCTGGACAAGTCATTTAACTCGAGTTAATCCTTCAGTTTACTCGAATTATGTAGATGCAATTCAACTCGAGTTATTTAACATGATAACTCGAGCTAAGATCTCTTCTCATTCGACTCTGCCATTCCATTTTGCTTATGGTCTCTGGATTGTTTTGAAAACTCGAGTTAGGTGTTTGGTTACTCGAGTAAAGCGTTCACTGCCACATATAGAATGTTACATATCAAACTTAATTTTGTTCATCATTAAAACCAAAAGGGATCCAAATGTTAACCACCCTTGGTTTAACATTGTTGTTTAGGTAAATGGGTGAGAATATGATGGAAAACAGTGTTGTTTTGGTGGACAATGATTTTGGACCATATTGCGACATGGCCATATCATGTGCACTGCGATTTGAGCAGAATTGCTAAATTAATTGCAGACAATGGGCCACACATTTTTGTAACACTCCACCTGTTTCTGACTAGAACTTTTTCCACATCTCATTCAATTTTTATTTGATCCTTGAACAATGAGGATGATGATTAGATGATTGAGGATGTTCAATGATCGAATTTTCATAAGTTTTGGGTGTTGATGAGCTCCAAAAATGATGAACATAGTATTTTATATTTATTTGGGTTAAGTGTATGTTTACTCGAGAGAATGTTGTGTTACTCAAGCGATATGATCATTATTGAACCCTTGGAACAAGGTGTAACTCAAGTAAACAACCCTGTTACTCGAGTGAAATAGAGCTTGGTTCGCTTGAATGAGCCATTTCTGTTACTCAAGTGAAATGGCACTCAGCTTACTCGAGTAAGCTTTTTCGTTACTCGAGTGACCCTTGCTTCCAGAACCTCCCCTGGGACAAATTTCACTTGAGTAAGCCAAGATGTTACTAGAGCGAACGCTGTATTTTACTGAAACGGTGCGTTTTGGACTAGGGGTTTATATATACACCCATGCACTATTCGGCTTTCACTCCATTTTCTCACTCTCTTTACTCCAAAACCGTCCCACTTCATCTCTCCTTGGTTTCCTTCGATTTATTAAGTTTCGTCTGATATCCGAGGTGTCCGACCATCCATTGGCGGTGTACATCAGGATTATTCGGCTTGACGTCTAAGTGAGTTGGACGCCATTCTAGACACACCGGCTGTGTTTTCTGAACTTATATTATTTTCTTGTGGTCTGACTCTACCATGGAAACTGAACACATTAAAGGATTGAAAATTCTTAAATCTGGCTTATGTGAAATATCTATAAAGAGAAATCTGATTTGAAATATATTATATTTTCTATACTAAATATTTTGTTTGACATTATATATTTTCTCTGTAGTAAATAATCTGTTTTGGAAATAATTATGTTTTTTCTGAAATTAATAGATTGCTTCGCATAATTGTCTGCTTAAAGGATTTGATTAGAAAATCTGTAATTTTGTATATTATATATTATGATCAATAACCTACACTCTGAATGTTATATTGAATATATTATAATATACTTTGTAATAAGTTCTATAATTAATTGTCTATTCTACATGCTTATCTGTCAATACTATGTCTCCTTTAAATAATTTGATCTAAAATTTTTGCCCTATGAGAATGATATGTTATGGTCAATAATACATCTTCCATTATTTTTCTATTTCTGCAAGCCTGTTTTTTGTAAATATTTATCTTTAATTATTCTAACTATACTACGGAGGTAAATGTAGCATTTGGTATACCAACACTCTGTCAAGGCCTAGTTACCAGGGTGAAATGGTAAACCATGTGTACCAAGAAAAGACACATGATTTATCGTTTGAAGGCAGTAGTCCACATTTTTTATTTAGTTTGACTTTGTTTCTATCTGCTTCTAGTCTCGTGTTTGATACTTGTTACAATAATTATTTGGTATGCTTTCGATTAAATAATTGGTTGTGTTTAATCTCTGCATCAATGAGACTATATTATTGATCATACCCTATAATATATTATACTATGATCTAACGACAGAGTATCCGACTGGAGCCTGTTGACTGCAATGCTTGCGGATATACTCTTATGATCAGTGTCTGTTTGGTTCATTTTTGAGACCCTTAGGGTGCTAGGTACTATTTGGACCCCTAAGGCTGTCAGCTATCTGGCCCTTCTGAGTCGGGTACTGTTTTGCACTCTTAAGATTGCCAATATGTCTGTGATCTAGTTTGGAATAGATTCAGTATATTATGGGCGTATGATCGATGATAGCAGAATATGTTTTGAACTTTATATTTGCAATAATGATTTGATTGCATGTCGTCTGCAATATAATATTTATATAATTCTCTGTTATAATATCTATCTGATAATTATTATGCATGGCTATATGTTGTTTGCTTTGTCTGCAAACTATTTGAGAAATGTTTTCAAACTAATACTAGTATGTTTCTATGTGGATGTTCGCATTTTATGAGTATATACGTACATGTGGTATTTTTCTAAAAATGTTTTCAAAACGGTTTATGTGAGGTTCTGGGGCACTCTAGAGTGTTGTCCCTCGCTGAGTATTCTCACCCGCTTTTGTTGCTTTAACATTTCAAGTCCTTATGTTGATAATGATCATTTGGTGCTCAGTGTTGAGTGAGGCATTCTATTCCGCAGTGAGTGCCCTTTTGTTCGGGCCATGGTATATATTTATGTTAGTTGTGGGTTTATGGGTGTATAATGTTATATGTTTTACCTGATTTAATTATAAATGTTTTACACTTATTCTGGATTAGTGTATATTCTGTTATACTTGATAAATTCTTTATTTTCATAATTATTACATTTTATAGTTGGTTTGATAAGGTTTGGTATATGATTTAGAATATATGTTATGTTCTTTCGAGGCTTGTGTGGGATGAGCCGAGCAAATGGATCGGTTCGTCTCGTACATCGGTAATGGTCCGATCTCGGGTCGTGACAATTTTGGACATCCAAGCCCTTTAAACTTGATGTGTTAAGGATGAATTGAAGGCCTTTTTACTTCTGTTACCCTTTTGAACAATTATTTAAAACTATTTTAATTATAATTAGATATTGATTAAGGCTAGGATTTGGGAAGAGTATAAATACTCTTCAAAACATTACAGTCACAGAACAAGGAGGCAACACTAGCAGCTCTCTTTTTCTGTATTTTATGTGTTTCTTTCTCAATATGTCTAACTAAACTCGCATCTAGTCGAAGTACTTTCAACATTCAATCCAAGTAGGTTGTGAGACTATTGTTTTTAATTTTTATTAAGTATTTCGAGTATTTATTCAATTCGTTTTCTTTTCGTGTTATTATTATTATTTGTGTTGATTGTTTAATGTAGCTAGTTAATTGATTCCGAATAATATATTGCTATGTAGGATTAATAGAGCATATCTCATTAATTCTAATATAAGTAGCAAATAGCTTGAATGATTGTAGTCAGGCAAATTTCAACGTTATAGAATTAGGTAATCTAGTTTAAATAATTTTCTGTGTTTGCGACTTCACTTGGTAGGATAAGGGTCTTTTTAGTTTTTGTTGTTACCATTAGATTAAACCTTGTCAGGGCACCCCAGAGATTTTCTAGTTAGTAAGGGAAGTAGTCTGGAGGGCGTCCCAAGGCTATGCATTCGATGTTGAAGTTGTAGAATGCACAATTCTTGCTTTGCATACCATTTCAAGCCAATTAGGGGTATAGTCTTCTTACATGGCCTTGCATTCTACAACTTCATGACCTCTAGCTTCACAATTCTGGCATGTGACACGTTTAATGGCGATGTCACCATTACTTAAGGGTTTTAGTTAATAGAAGTGTTTAAAGTGTGTAATTAGGAAATAATTCAAGGGTTTAAAATTTACTATCCATTTTTTAATTTAGGGGCTTGATAGCACAAATCTAATTCGTATAGGGGTGTATGGATATATTATCATGTCTGTCATACGGAGAAGGAGAAGTAAATCAGCAGTTCCATGATTATGGGGGTGAAAATATTATCTTTAGAAAATTATCTAGAGAAGGAAAAACAGTAGTGATACAATTCTTATAGGTTTCACAATTGGTTGAGCATTACATAGACGTCATATATACTCATCCTATCTTCCACATAACCAAGGTAATTTGTGCTATTCTTAACATGCTTCACCATTCTCTCTCGCTCTTCTCAATTTCTCCAAAGAAGTGGCAAACTTCATGCATGCAACCTTTTCATTTTACAGGTTCGTCGAGAATGCGTAGTCCACCGTTTTTGTTGGCTCTGAAATTTGAAGATAAGTTAAAGTGGTAAACAACAAAAAAGAAACAAGTATGAAAATGCATTACGAGATTAAAGAATGAAAGGACAACTTGCATTCCACTGCATTGACCAAAAATTCAGGCTCATCCGATTTCCTTACTTAAAAGTCGGCCTACTATATATTAATGAATTTTTGCTTATACATTTATAGTTTAGTGGTAATAGAATATGGTCTCTAATGTCCAACTGTCGAATGTTTTTTAGCTAGTCATAAATGAAAATAAAAGGAATTACAATTTGGATTCTATTAATGAGCGGAATAATTTTTTCTGGCCCACATCACAGGAAATTCTTGTTGCCAAAAATGTGACAATTTGTGAAGTTGTCACATGTCCTCCATATAAATTGAAAATAGAAAATAATATTTACAGTTAATTCACGAGTAGCATATATGACAATAAACAAATTAATTAAGAGTTTAATAATTGTTAATCCCAACGGCAATCTAATTGTGGAGAGAAGTAGATTATTTGAGAACTTATGATACAGTTTCTATTTGACAATCGCATGCCACCTTCACTCATGAAGTGTTGTTCACTTTGGACTTGCTCGTTGTAAACTTGAACTTTCATAATTTTGTTTTTAAAAATATGTCTCAATAGAATAATGTACTTATAAATGATTCTTATGCGATGTACTACTTAATAGTCCCCCTGATTGAGGTTGAGGAGCTTGGGATTATAAGGTTTAGCTTGATATAGTTTTTTGCTTGAGTTCTCCTAAAACAACGTTGAGTGTTGTGGACAATATCCCATGACGATTGCACACTAGGACCATTTACTGCGTTATTATCTGCTTTGGGCTTGTCTGGTATGGACGTGAACCCTTCAAATTTATTCCTAAAAAGGTATCTCAATGGTTTGAGGAAGAAAAATGCTTATAAGCTATTTTTTGCCTCAACTAATATGCGATGCTGGAGTGTAACACTACAATACCGTGAGGCATCAATTGTTGCTGCCAAATTGTCGTTGACTATGTCCCTTGGCATTTGTGTACTAGGTTCACCTACTAAGATATTGTCCACTTTGCACTTATCTGCTAAAGACTTAAGCCCTCATGGTTTTGTCATAAAAAGATATATCAGTGGTTTGAGAGAGCAAAGCGTTCATAAGTAACCCTTGAACTTGACTACTAGGAGATGGAGTATGACACTAAAATAGTCCTCAATTGATGTTACTTCCTTAACTCTCTTCAGCAATCATCTCCTCCCTAATTTTTTTTTGTATATATATCTCTCTCTTCTATTTTTTTTTTAAATATTTTTTCTCTTTTATACCATGCTAAATATGTGGATCTCCTTTTTAAACCATACTATATATATCATCTCTCTATTTTTCCCATATCTTGTATCTTTTTTCAATTAATGTCACCTCTGATATCTCTTTATTCAATCAAAAATATAATTAAACATCATATATTATATTTAACCAATATCTTTTATATATTATTTTTTAATAAATTAAAATAAGTAATTTTCCCAAATTTGAATAAATATTTTTTTTTGGAAAATAAATAGTATGAAATATTTTTTGAAATGAATGAATTTATTAATGATTTGTATATTATAAATAAATTAAATGATAAGTGAAGTGATTATTGATTTCATAATAGAGTATAGAGAATAATATAACTATCATAGAGGCAGTGCAATAAGTGAAAGTTAAATGTAATACTCTAATTACATAAAAAAAAATTAGCTAAACTTGATACATATGTGAGGACATGCACTAAAGATGCAACAAGTTTAGCTAAAAATTTTCGGTGAGGATTCTTATAATTACAATCGGCAAAAAAATATTCGGCTAGCCAATGTTGACAAGACCTAGCTCGAAGCAAGTTCGGTTTATATAATATAGTCCAAATCGAAAGATCATGACCCAACTGGAGTTACATTTTTTTTATATATATATAAGCACTGGAGTCACATTTGTTATTATTTTCCTGACATAGAAAAACATTTATTGTTATTTGTCCTTGTGGACAATAATTGGCGGAAGATCCATCCAATTGTCAACAACCGAAAGTTCATGTGGACCAATCCCGGTTTGAAATTAGTTATGGTGAAATAGCAAGGGCCATCCAACAACGTCGACTTCCTTTTCTTATGATTAAATGTTTGTTATAGAGAAGTATAGTTGGAATCTGATTCAGACATTGTCAATGTCGACTTCCGTCTTTAGAGGATGTATCAGCGGAATATCAGTTGATGCGGCTGTCCACAAGCAATTCAGGAGATAAATCCGGAAACAAATTCAATTTTCCGAAGCCCATCTTTAATTACACCCACATAAGATTTTTGCCGGGATGCCAATGCCAATATCTCGCAAATATTGTGGTGCGTATCCCCTAATGACTCAATTGTTATGAGGAAATTACAGAGTATGCCCGTGTATTAGCTTTCGTAGTTTCAAAACTTTAGCCGAGGTCCTAACGTTTAACTGGGACCGAGTCCACCTTTACCGTTATGGAGGGGGAGGAAATTTATCCTTTCGTTACGTCGGTCCTGTGAGCTGGCGAAACAGAGCACATAACTCTGTTAAAAACAGCCTACATGAAAATATTTTGAATTTAACAGCGTGTATGTCCTTGTGTGTCAAAATATGCCACGTAGGATGTAAACCAATTCGTCATCCTTTCCCATCTAGAACCACCTTCCACTGACCAAACCCATCCCAAACCATCAACTATATCCTAACGAAACCTGTCACAACTACCACCACAAGCAAACCCAGCCGCCATTATCCATAAACAAACCCAATCACCACAACTACCACCACGTCATAAACACCAAAAATCAACAACTCAAAATCAACTACAATAATAACCCAAAATCAAATCAATTACAAAATAAAATTAAACTGGGAAATGATGTGGCAGGTCGAATTGAATAAGAAAACCACATCAGCAGGGATAAGTGTGGAAAAGAAAAAAATGCTTCGTGTAGAAATGAATGTGGGAGAGATGATAGTTTTGTCATTGACTGATAAACCCGTGGATGCAAAGCGACGAGCAGATTTGACAACCACCAAATTTGACAAGTCAATCATTGAATGCTTTAACCAATCTGGTATATTTAAAATGTAAATTAACTACAACAAAAAGCATGATGCACAAAACTACACACCGAATGGCAGACCAATCGGATCCACAGGTGCAGCTCACACTTTTCCGTGTCCGAACAATACTTGGTATAACACCACGCAATGTTACCTTGGCATCATGTAAAAATAAATTGCACAATTAAGATGAACTAGAGAAGAAAAATCTCAATTGAAAAGATGTACATCCAGGAGCATTTTTTACAGGTTTTTTTTTCCAAAAAAATGTGTAGCTTACAAGTTACAATGCAATGATAAAAATTTGAAAGTTGTGAAATAAAACGCCATCATATCAAGATTCCATATTATGAAGTCATACAGAAAGCGAAAGCAAAAAGAAAAATTGGGATTGGAAGAAAAAGAAAAATATATCAAATTCAAAAGTCAAGGAATCTTATTTTTACAAACTTAGCAAAACCAGAACTACGGGTGTTATTACAATAGAGACTCATAAAAAGAGTCATTAGTGAGGATTCGGGTTACATAATTTGACCACTTATTACTTAATTTTAAAAGGTAATTACTTAATTATAGTTGTAGTAGTTACTTAATTTTGGATGTCGTTACTTAATTTTATCATCAGTTACTTAATTTTGATCGATTACTTAATTATGTGGTAAATTAAGTATCAATGACTATTACTTAATTGTTGTCGAAGTTATTTAATATGAGTCTCAGTTATTTAATTTACTAAGGAGTACTCAATGAGAACTCCTTTTATAAGTCTTCATTATAGTAATACCCCAAGACTAAGGGGAGATCCATTATACAAAGCAATAGAAGCCTCGCTCAACAATTATGCATATACTAATCAAGGATCCATCATCGACCCAAGTACTTTAATCGAGTTTAACATATAGAGTTTAGGGTATATAATAAAAAATAATTGATGGCGTGTCAAACTAGCAAATATAATTAACCTTTTAAGAAAAGAATTTTTTAACACAATGATGAACAAGGTCGATTTACAGAGACCAGTAAAAACTTATTTATTCGCCAAAAATAAAAATAAAATAAATTTGCAGAAATTAAAAGTGAAGCCGAGAATGAAAGGAATCAAATTTTCAATTGGAACTTGATAAATAATAAAAATGCAATAATGAAAATATAAGAGAAGTCAATAATGATGAAAGCATATCCAAGATATTTCTTCGTTCAATACTTTCAGTTGATCACAGATACGAAAGATAAATATCAAACATTTAAATAGACAAAGTTATGGTCACTGGTGATGCACTTAAATGACCAATATTGTCTTACTTAGTCGATAGCCGCAGGACACCCTGCAGACTACTTTTTAGCCATTAGACAACCCCTAGGGTGTCATGTCAAGGTTTAATATATGGTAGCAGCAAGAACGAAAGAGACCCCCATCTTAGTCAGTGAATTCAGAGACACCGTAATTTATTTAAACTAGATTATTTATTTCCATAATATTGAAAGTTGTCTAACCACATGCATTCAAGTAAATTATTTTAGTCAATTAATCAATAAAAATAAGAATAAAGGAAATAAAGCACATAAATTGACTAAATGTTCGAAATACTTAATAGTAATTAGAAAAAAAGTCTCACAACATAACTGGATTGAATTTCGGAAATACCTCGAATAGATGCGAGTTTAGTTGCACATAATAGATGAAGAAAACCTCAAAAATTCAATAACGGATGTTGTTCGTGCGTTATAGTAGTGAAGTGGAGAAGAAGAAGAAGAAGAAGAAGAAGGCAACAACCAGAATAATAGAGTTTTTATATGTGGCTCCTCCAAAACCTAACCCTACTTGGAATAAAATTACTAAAATAATAATAAGAATTATAATCTATTGGTCCAACAGTAAATATCACTAAAAAGCCTTTTAATCTCGTTCAGCAAGCTATAGAACCGAGGCCCATATTTCCTAGTACGAGACCTAATGCAAATATGTCAGCTTCGTTTCCACATCTACTATGGCATAATCATGTTGTAGTATAGTCAGCAACAAAATGCACCCAAAACAGCTCAATTTCTTTATGTTTCACCAACAATCCACTTAAACAACCAAAGAAGCCAACAAAACATAAAAACACACAAATGATAATATTTTATAATGCAAAACAAACATAAAATGCAACATAAAATATGAATGAAATGCAACCTGTCAAATCCCCCCACACACAAACAATGCTTGCCCTCAAGCATTCAACAATCCAAAACAATTAAGAACCTTAATTTCCAATCACCCTCTTTTACCCCCGCCTACATAATGTACTATCCAAATCGATATGAATCGAAGGTTCAAAAGAATACATAACTAATGCTAGGTTAACCGATAACCTTAGAAAGATACTCCACACTAGTAGTGCCCTAAAAAAGGATAGCCAAATCCAAACTCTCACAAGTTACACTCTATCTCTGAAAGTGTTTAGGTTAGGTGTTTATGCTCAAATCAATTCATAGTAAGTCTTCCCAAAATTTGGTTTGAAGTCAAATCGTAACCACTATAATGTTCAAACCAAAACACCGATCAAAAATGACTTTAGATCGGCTTGTAATGGGGCTAAACTAGGGGTTTAACAAGTTGATAGGGAACAATAAGAACAAGTGATACATGCAATCCATATAAGCAATTTAATGTAACCCAAAATAATTACAGGTCTTTTCTTCATAAAACAAGGATGCTCACAATACTTCACTTGATTTTCATTGCTTTTCTTTCTCTCTTTTCTTTCTTTTTTTTTTCTTTCTTTCAGTAAAGCAACATCACTTTTCAGTACAACTTTAAAACTAGGCAGCCATGTTTCCATTACAATCTAAGCACAAAATCATTCGCAAGACATGTTCAAAGAAACATCAAATCACAACATCAACATAAGAAATTAATTTGGTAATGTATCACTAATAAAAAATTTCTCAACTTGGGTGCAAAGGTTGAGGTTTAAGAATAAAGTCAAAAATGGTGAAAATGGGTTTAAACTAAGGAAAAAGCCAAAGCTCAAAGTGGGTGAACAAAGGGTTAGCACAAAGGTGGATGTTGAAGCAAAAAGGTAAAGGAAAGGGTTAACAAACAATATGATCAACTACCCACAAGCACACGGTTATCAATGTAATTTTTTCTTGGGAGTATCCCTAGGGTATCGAATCCACTAGAATGGTTTGCTACTGTGAGCAATTCATGACAAGAAAATAAAAGTTCAATAGTTGAAATTTTTTTATCTTTTGAATAAGAAACAAAGATGTAATAAAGTAAACGCTCAACATAAATTGCAAAAGAAAGGAAACAATATATTATAAGATGTTAGGGCTTTCGAGATTCGACCAAGACTTCTACTTGTTATACTTATGAATGAGTTGTTTTATGGATTAAGTGTTCTCTCACTAATTTTGCTTAATGCCTCTTTCAATTTCATTTAAGCTATGTCTACATTTATTAGAAGGGTCTTTTCGGCTTCACCTAACTAAACTAGACTCATTAGGGTCATTCGGGAATTTCAGTGAACACCTTACCTACAAAGAATATGTCTACCAATTATGGTAATTTCAATGCTTGTAAACCTCATTTAAGCTTCATCTTTCGATCCTTCACCTAAATTTGTCACTAATATCATTATGGTGATCAAGCATAACAATATTCATA
>CAODLS010692941.1:0-13091 GCA_948243855.1 Flueggea neowawraea
GCCAAATGAATGCTTATGCTGTAATGAAACTGAATTTGAACGGGGTGTTAGGAGAAGAGAAATGATGCTGAGATTCTTGATGATGTTGAAAGTCTGCCTGGTTAATTGAATGCATAGCATAGTTAAATTTGAGAATTTCTAATACGAAAGGATGTCACATGTCAGTTAATCTTTATTTGATTTATTCATTAGCCAAACATCCAGAATGTAATTTCTTGCTTTAAGGTTTGTTCTGTTCTTTATCGATGGAATTGCTAATCAATAGGCTAACAATTTTTAGAATGTAGTTATGAGATTTCTTTTCTAAGGTTTAATGAATGCTGTTAATTGTATCGGTATCAAATGACACGAACCTTGATACTGTGCTGGATGTAGGTTAGCTGCTTTGGAGGAGGAGAATCTGATTCTGATACTGGGGATTACTGGAGGTAAGATGGAATGAACAATCTTTTATGTTTTTCTGTGTACTTGTTTTTTATTTTTCCAGTAATTCAATTGGGGTTTTCCAGGCTTTTGATTGAAGGAAGCGGGAAGACCTGGAAGCAAGACCAAAGAGTTCGTATTCAACATGTCGACACTGGTGGCTACCTGCATAGTCATGACAAGAAATACCAGCGCATTGCTGGTGGTCAGCAAGAGGTGGGATAATTACTGCAATATCTTTAGTATTATTAATATGGACATAAAATTTGATGTCATAATAGACTTCAATTACTGCGGTATCATGAAAGACGTTGAATTTAATGCTGGCAGGCACCAAAGTAGTCGTTCCCCTTTGTGGCAAATGTTTGCAGCAGGCTGTTACAAAGACGATAGTCATCCTGTTGAAGTTTTTGGTGCCAAATTCTTTCTCCATAATTTTGTGCTCATTGTGCCTATGCAGGTTTGTGGTGTTCGGGAAAAGCGTGCAGACAATATTTGGCTGGCAGCAGAAGGCGTGTACCTTCCGGTGACGGAAAGCAAATGAAATGTACACACTCTACTGTATGGATTTGGAGAGCAGGTAGCATGGGTTTTGAATTCTTTGGTGGCTGGTGCCCGTCTCTGTAACAGCTGTAGATTTTCTGTTAAATGAAAACGTACTAGAGCAACACATAATCTGGTCGTGATATTGCAAGAACATCTTTCCTTAAGAAATCACCAATTAGCTTTTACTGAATTGTCTTCTAAAAAGTAGATGAAACCAAAGGTTTAGCCTCTTCTGGATATTCGATGAAGGAGCTGATTAGTGTCATGGAAAGTCGGATTAGTCCTATGTATGATTGGTTAAATGAAACTTAAGCCTATTCCATATGTCCAGAAGCATCAACTAAGTTTTAATATTTGTGTAGCAATTTAGATCATCTTGACGTCGCTGAGAACACTCGTTGATGTTGTTTTGCTATTATTTCTTTCCCCTGGAATGATGGAGAATGGAAGTTTTGTGGAAAGGAAAATGCAGTCTTTTTTTTTTCTGTTTCCAAGAGAATTTTTCTGTAAAATAAATAAATAAAATTATGGCATGACGTTTTTTACCGAATAGGTATTGGTGCTGTCAGTGTTTAGAACATAAGGAGCAACACAGGTTCAGTCGGAGAAATCTGTATAACGTGTGTATAAAGAGAAATGCGAGACATTGAAACAGACAAATCAATAAACTGGATCCACCACAGTCTCAACGACCCACTTCTTGAAACCTTTTTTTTTTTCTTTTGAGATAAAAACACATTTTCATAACTAAAGATAAAATGATCCTAGGAACTTCCTCAATACCTGGAAGGGTAAATTTTGTGAGTTCCCGTAGCAGCGTACACAAGGCCAAATTTTGGCTCTTGCATGTCCACAGTGCTGACTGCAACACCTTTGTAGTGTTGGCAGTCTCCTCCTCTTATCTCCAATGTTGTTTCTCACTGCAAAGAGCGCCATTGATAAGGAAGAAACTCCACAACGAATAACAATTCCTTATTTTGCCAAACTCTTGATTTGTCTACAATCAAACTGTAAAATAATTTGTTCAAAACTGTGAAAGGTACTTTTTCCCCCCTTAAGAAGCTCCCATTAATCTTCAATGTCTAAACATTCATATAAATTCTTCTTTAAATTATATTAAATTAATTGTCTGGTCGTCACGTCACTGACGAAAATTTGAAATTGTGGAGTAAAAAAACAACCATGTTGTTTTAGCAAATAAAAATGTTGGAAAACAAGAGAAATATCAAAATATGTGTCGGTGGTAGACACAAGTAGTTGAATGAAGACTGAGACGTTTGGTTGTTAGGACGGTGGGGCGTGTCTCCGAGGAAACCCAGATCGGTCTCTCTCTCACCTCCTTAATCTAACCAAAACTCACTTCCCCACCAACCATATCGCCCCATCTTATTACCAAATTACCAATGCCGTCTTCTTTTGTTAGATGAAAGAGGAAGGCACCTCATTAATTTCTATTGATTGACTTCACTTGTAGCGGAAGAATACCGTGGTTACATAGGCGAACCTTGTCAAAATACAAAAGATTCAAAAGAACACTAGAAAAATAAATAAAATCATGAAGACCAAAAGGCTGAGATAGGTCATTCTTAGCAATCCAGTCAGCACAAAGATTATCGTCTCGTTGGATATGGCAAAGAGAAGTATTGGTTGTACGAAGTAAGCTTTGGATGCGCATAACCAGAATCTGATGGTGACCCCGCCATTGAGAGTCCGACGTGCAAATATCCACAGCAAGACGAGAGTCAGATTCAATCAAAACATGTGCCCACTTATGTTCAGAAATCATATTAAGAGCACTTAAAATAGCATGAAGTTCTGTAATTAATGGAGACAAGAAGCCTAAGCGAATGGTCCAGTCCTTGATTGCAAAACCCGAAGGATCTCTCATAATAAGGCCAATTGCCGAGACACGCCGTGAGAAAGAGACTGCGCCATCCACGCTGATACGAAATCTACCTGCAAACATTTTTTGTGTAGTACAAGATGGATTTTGTTTGGCAGTGAGTCTATTAACTCTTCTATTGGCAGAGACAAAGTTATAAGCAATATTAGTGCAACATCTACGCATGTCTCTTTTTCTCGCTTCACCAGCAACAACTTCAGCGTTACGATCATTCCACAACCTCCAAACCGCAACACCAAACAGCAGAGACCAAGCAATATTACCATCATATAGAAATTTGCTACCAAGATTAGTAGACAACCAATCACGCAAAGTAAAAGAGAAAAATGAATTGCGTACCTGATGTGGAAGCATACCTTGCCAATGTCGTTTAACAACCGGACAATCCCTTAAAGCATGAAGAACAGTTTCCATACCAGAATTGCAATGTGTACAAGTAGCAGTATTGCTAAGATTCTTCATCATACGTTGCGAGTTAGTCAAGAGGCGCCTTTGTAAAGCAAGTCAAAGACAAGTTTTTAGCTCCAACCGACCCTTTCTTCCACTTCCAAAGAGTATTCCAACAAGGATCCAAGCTCGTTTGCTCAGAGGAACCAGCATTATCCTGAAGGAATTGAACAACTGAGGCTAAAGTAAAATTACCTAAAGCCGAGCTTTTCCAAGTGAGAAGGTCCGGGGGAGCTTCGTGGGAAGGTGGAAGTGTGGATAGCACAACATCAATAACATCCGCAGGAAGCAAAGAGGATAGGAAATCACGGGTCCACATGCCAGAATGATAACTTTCAACCACCGACATAGAGGAGTTCTGGGTTAAGAGGGCCAATAGCGAGAACACAAAGAGGGCCCACGGTTTCAATCCAAGCATCAGTCCAAAACCTGGTAGATCTACCATCCCCAATAGACATCAAGCAATTACTTTTAACATTATTGGCATTTTTCAGAATACCTGACCAAAGAGGAGCTAAGTTGTACTGTCGGGACCGGTAGAAATCCAAATCAGCACCTTGAATGTACTTAGAGCAGAGAATACGCGTCCACAAAGCATTGGGATTCTTCAAAGTCTCCAACCCAATTTGATCATGAAGGCTTGGTTAACTAGCCTAGTTGGCTTGAGGCCTAACCCCCCTTTTGATTAGGTTTGCACACCCTATTCCAACTAATGTGGTGGATGTTCCTTTCATTGCTGCCATAGCCCCAGACGAATTTTCTAATGGATTTATCGAAATACTCACAAAGGCTAGCTAGAAGAACATTAGTTTGCATGACGTACATAGGAATAGAACAAAGCACCGAGTTGATCAGAGTCAATCCCCTGCAAAACTAAGTTTCCTGGCAGCCCACATGAAGACGCTGAGTAAATTTGTCAAGCAAGTATGCATAAGTACTCTGTGATATTCGCCCCTGAAGAATAGGCACGCCAAGATATTTGCCTAAAGAAGGAACCTTCTCAAACTGACATCGATCACAAATGACCTGAGCCAACTCATTAGAGACGTTCTTAAAGAAGTAAAGCTTAGATTTGTCGATGCTCACTTTAGCTCCAGATGCTTTACAGAAAAATTGCAAACAACCCATCATAGTATCAATAAAACATTCACCAAAGAGAACTAGATCATCAACAAAGAATAAATGGGAAATAGGAGGGCCAGATCTACTTAGCTTAATGGGAGACCAACTTCCGTTGCAAATTGCATCATTAATCACGTGTGCCAGTCATTCTATGCACAAGACAAATATATAGGGAGATAGAGGATCTCCTTGTCTAATGCCTCTAGAAGGTTTGAAATCAGAAGAATATTCCCTGTTCCAGAGAATACTCATCTGCGGTGAAGTGATAAAAGACATAACGAGATTAACCAGATTGTCAGGGAAATTGGCTAGGAGTAAATTATCTTTCATAAAGGTCCAACGCAGCCGATCATAGGCTTTTTTAAGATCAATCTTCACAGCCATACAACCTTTGAGCCCAACTTTGCTTCTCATAGAATGTATCACCTCCTGTACAATAATGATATTATCAATAATTTGGCGGCCTAGGACAAAACTCGTTTGTTCCTCCCCAATGAGAGAAGGAAGGAATTCCTTGATACGTTGAACTAAAACCTTTGACAGGATTTTGTAAGAGACGTTACAAAGGCCAACGGGACGAAACTGCGTGATTTGAACCGGATGAATCACTTTCGGGATCAGGGAGATAAGAGTATGGTTTATGTCTTTGATATGTCTTTTTCCCCGAAATATCTCTTGATCGAGCTTAATAAAGGAATCTTTAACAGTGTTCCATTGCTTTTGTAGGAAAATTGGTTGTACACCATCAGGACCAAGGGCCTTGAAAGGACTCATAGAATTCAAGGCTTTGTGAAGTTCTTCCACTGTGGGATCCTCTAACAACCTATGGCCAGCCATAGCCCAGTTGGAGTTGAAACTAGTGGCAGTAGCAAGAGGTGTGTACTCCCCCTCTTCAGCATATAAATTAGTGAAGAAATCAACAACTAATCTTTTAAGAGCAACACTCTCCGTAATAACCTAACCACTAGCATCAAGAAGAGATAAGACACGACTTCGCCCTCTATTAAAGTGGAAATAAGTGGTATTAAGATCACCCAATACAATCCATTGATCTCTAGACTTTTGTTTCCAGAAACATTCTTCTTGCAAAAGTATGATTTCCAACTCTTTCCGAAGTTTTCTGTCCAAATCAACAAGAAATTGATTATAACGATATTCCAGGTGATGTTGAATGCTAGCCAAGCGGTTCTGAAGACGTTTCTTTCTCATAAAAATATTGCCAAATACAGTACGATTCCAAATCTGCAGCTTGCTAGACATACTTTCTAAAGCCAAATCGAAATCTAAATTGAATTCCAATTGGCCATGAAAAACTCAGAAAACCTATTATCTGCCAACCATGCCAACTGATAGCGAAGAGGACGGCTGCCATTTCTTATAGGAGTCACCTCCCCTAAACGTAGAAGAATAGGGCGGTGATATGATTTCATAAAAGGAAGGTGCTAGACAAACGAATCCGGATGAGAAAGTTTAAAAGACTAGCTGCAGAGACCCCAATCTAGCTTCTCAAATACACCCTGTCTTTCCCAAGTAAACAAAGAACCAGAGTAATCCATTTCAAGAAGACCACAATCATTAACACATTCAACAAAATCTCTACATTGAGCAAAAGTCATAGGCTGTTCCCCTTGTTTATTTCCAGGACGCAGAAAAGTATTAAAATCCCCTAACAACACCCAATTATCATTTAAGTTGCTCCCAATACTCCTGATAGCATCCCAGAGTTCTCGACGAGAAGAGGTATTAGGGCTCCCATAAACAACACTAAGGAAGCCATTATAACCATTCATATGGATGTGACAGTGGACTATCTGCCTATGCTGAAACATTAAATTCACCTGAATGGTAGGGTCAGACCAGCAGATCCAGATTCCCCCAGAAAAACCTTCCGCTTCTTGTCGAACGTGGAAAGAAAAACCAAGCCTTCTAATCAAATTATCGGTTCTCCTCCCACTAACCTAAGTCTCCAGCAAAATAACCACTTCAGGACGATAATTAGATCTTAAATCTCTACAAATAGCAGCGAAACCATCACTAGCAACACCTCTAGCATTCCAGCAAAGAATCATAATAAATAAAAAGAGAGGGAAGGAAGGGACTTAACTGGACTGTGTACCAGCTTCACCCGAGGACGTCGAGGCATCCCCACTGACAATGGCCATATATACGGCCTCATCTGTTGTGACAACATCATGGGAAGGGGACAAAATCTCGACTTGAATCAACTGCGAGAAATTATCGGTGCCTTCCACATCAGGGCGTTCAGACGAAGGAATAAGCCCTTCTTCAGAGAGAGGAGTAGGCGTCAGTTGAAGGGTCATGTTTATTGTGTCCACGTTTTGAGGATTAGCCAGATCCGAAGACGAAGCAGCAGAGAGGAGAAGCAATGCACTTAGAAAGCTGGCGTTACTGGTTTTTAGAGTTTCAGTAGAAAAAGGAATAAAAGATGTTGGGATTGGGAGGACATCTTGGGGGGCCTCCGACCTTGAGTAAGCATGCTGATCAGATGTTGAAGAGTGTTTAGGAGCCACTTGGTTGTTACCTTTGTTATACCTTTGACCCATCTGGGCAGCCTTTGAATTTTTGTGGTTTTTGTGGTCACTCTTTGGTTTGTGAATCTTAGGATTAGAGGGTGTAGCATCATCAGTTCGTGTGGGCATCATTAGAGATTTCTCAACTTGGTTCAACTGAACCAAAGGCGAATGACAATCCTGAACCTCCTCGTTAGAGAGGATGTCGAATCTTGAACCCCCGACTTTCTTGACTTTAGACTGAATATTCGCAGCCACAGGCGGACTGGAAGAGGCTATGTTTTTCCCATCCCCTACTTCCATTGTGAGGAGCCTGCGAGGAAGAACCTTTGATTTTCTTACGTCGTGGTTGCATTTGGGCTAACATCCAAGGACCAAAGTTTTCCACCAATTCTGGTTTATTGATTTCAGTTTGAGAATCAGCTTGAGGGCCCTTCTCTTCTGGCCCAACCTCAATTGGTATATGATTCGGATTGGACGGGCACAATTTTTTTTATGTCCATACAATCCACAAGTAAAACAAACTTGATGAAGACCCTCATATTCTACTCGGAACATCCTGCCCCACATTTTGAATTTAGAGGGTAAAGGCTTATCCAGATCCACCTCAAGACTGATTCGAGCAAATTTGCCCCTAGCAGGCGCGAATGTGGTTTCATCAATGCGCAAAGTTTTCCCAACTAGATTACCAACTTCAGCAAGGAAGTGCTTGTTAAAGCAAGGCAGAGGTAAGTCAGGAACCCGAATCCACACAGCCACCCTTTTAACTCTTTCGTGTTCCCAATCAAACGCAGGCGTCCATCGTTTCATAATCCGACGGATTAGTGAAGCGAAGAACATAGAATTCGTTCCCTAAATCAGTCCAGGTAATGGGTCCTTTGGGTTTCCAGAGCAACATTAGTCTTTCATGTAGCATACAAAACCCAACTGTTTTTCCCAGAAGTTTGACCACAAGAGCATTAGTCCATGGTTTGCACAGCTCCATGTATCTCTCCTTTGAGAGATTAATCGTTGGACAGCTTATCTCCTGTTCTTCCATGTTTTCTTCCACAATCACAAGGTCCTTAAACAGAGCATCAACTGCTGAAACAAGATCGGGTGTCTTTGATTCACTTTTTATTTTTCAAACTTCAACTTCAGAAAATTACTAATATACCTCTCTTTTAGCTTGTCCAATGCTTTGGAGTTAATTTATTCAGTTTATGATCAGTCATTATGCTAATCTGAATTGAATATTGCTTCTAACATATTACTACTTTTGTATTGTTTTTTGAATGAAGGACCATATTTGTTTACTTTTTCACACACTCAAAATCTTTGCTTAATAAATATTACAAAATTGATATTGAAATTCAATTTTTTCCCCATTTTCTTAGATAAATAATAATCTTTTCTGTTTTTATGAGTGCCAAATTTTCGAAGTGTACATTGATTACTGCCAATGGGATTGAACTATACATAATTGCATATGACAGTTGTATTTGTATGAAGGGTCAACATTGGATCGATTGTGCCTTTTTTTTGTCAATTTGCGTAGTAGAAAAATAAAAGTAAATTATAAATTAGTAAATTTATTAAAATACACTTGATCTTAGCCAAAAGGCCTAGAAAGCCAGAAAGGCATAAATTTATTAAAATACAGAATGTACAAATCATAATATAGTAAACGTGGGTTGAATGTAGATGTAGTATATTAATCAGATAAAAAAACACACTTCTAATTTGCAACATGTTCTCTTTAAAAATTTAAAATTCTTTACGAATAAAAAATTAACTCAAAAAATAGTGTTCTAATAGACTTTTTATATTCTATCGATAAAATAGAAAGTGATGATGACTATCTACTTTTAAAGAATTAAACTTCACTCTTTATTTTTTTTATCATAATTTGAAGTTTTTTAGTGATCAATTATATATTTATATATATTTTTTATCTACTTTACAAATAAAATATTAAAATTGAAGAGTGTTATTAGAGATAATTTTTATTTTCACTCTATAAAATTTAAGATGCTCTTTATATATAAAATAAAAAGAGAGAGATCTACTTATACTAAGTATATTTTTTCAACTTACACTAAATTTTTATCATCTATTCTTTTAGATTAGCGATCTCATAATTATCATATATATAATTACCCTTTAAAATAAAGAGCATATGATGCTTAACAAACAGGAACAAGTGCTTGAGTGGAGCATATATAATGATAGTAAATAAATATAAGGTTGAAACTTAAATATGACACACACTTGTTACACAGAACAAACTGAATAAGAAAGGCAGAAGAATGAGAGTTATCGAGACTTTAGGGATTGTGTTAACATGAGCAGGCAGTGAGCACATGAGAATCCTAAACCAAAACATTTCCATCGAAACTCATCAAAAACGTCGTCCCCATTTTTGTTTCATATTCAATCACCACCCCGAAGTCATCTTTGTCAGTGACCAGTGAAGACGGACAGAATCTGGCCTCACCCCCTTATTATCCTCTCACTACACTTAATCATTGCTACTCTTGTTTTACTGGATTCAATTATCATATTATTATACCATAATTGAGATTCACTTATTTTACTTTCGGAGCTAAATAATTGTATAAAAAGTAGGTTGAAAATGAAATATAGAGGACGACTCTTCATTATAAAGAGAATATTGAAAATGCTCTTTAAAAAGCTTTTCAAAATTAATCAACTAGTATAATTAATTTGAATTCGAGTCAGTATCTAATTAATCTAAACTCGAATAGTATACAAATCTTCCAGGAGATTTTGAGTTTTAAAATTTTTCCATACTTGGGTGAGAACCATTTTTCTATATAAAAATTTTTAACATTAATTACTTGTGAGATCCGAGTTTAACTCACCCAAAAAAAAAGCTTATTAAATTGTTATGCTATAGAACTTGCTTATTCCCACCTACCAAAATTAACATGAAGAACCCTCATACATGAAAATTCACCAAATTTGTTGGACGGCAACGAATTTTACATTACGAAAGAATATTTACACGAAATGATAAAAAGCAGATCAAAAAGAAAGCTGGAGGAAAGAAAAAGAGAGATCACAGAGAAAAAGATTACAAAATGACCATACCCCGCGACGTAACGTTTCCTAAAAATTATGTACCCTCTAATGGGGGAAACCAAAGTTGCATAATTTTTACAAGCACAACACAACACAGCTCATCTCAGATTCTCCATCCACCATCTTTCATGTTCTGTAAATTGTTGATAAAAACGAGTATATCAGTAATCAAGGTCAATGCACAACTGTACATGACGACGGTAATTAACAAGTTTTTTCAACTAATCAAATCCAAACAAGGATTGACTCACTGTCCACGTTCATACACTATAAATGGCAAATGCATAATATATTCAATTCAACTCCACCAAAAAACGTTTAGTGGTTAACATACTGGTTTCGAGTGAATTTTAAATGTTCACGAGACAGTTTGCTTACAGGGGAGAATCTGTTAATACTCTTCGTGCATTAGTCTGTATTCCGCGTAAATCAAAAGCTTCGGCATGAAAGTCTCAGAGTTGAGACGTTATAAATAGAAAAATAAGATGAATGGAAAGATTCCCAGATGAAAAATGGCAGCGAATGGTCTCTATCGTCTATACAGAAGAAAATGACCGACACCCCTCTCAAAACACAGGTGTATGGTAACAATATAAAATAATTAATGTGTAGGGGGGTATAGAGGTAGACAAAAATGTACTATTTGTGTTGAATGACCCCTTGATTATTGGGGATACCCCTCTACCAATATTCTATTCATTGCATTGACTAAATCAACCCTCTGGTTTTTCTCAATTTGCATTCCATACTTCTGACAAGGTTTTCTGGAGGAAGTAACTGCATCCAGATTCAAGTTGTGATAGATCTAACTGATGTTATTTAAATCAGTTAACACCAATAAGATCAAAACGGAATATTTACTACTAAATTTCGGGTTAAACTACATGTAGATAAAACACATTGGAGCTATTTAGTACAGAAATTATGTTTTTAACTAGTAAAGATAACAGAAAAGAGACTAACTTGATGCTGCTTCTCTTTGATTTGTTCAACTGCATCAGAATGGTAGACTTCTGGATGTTGAACTCACCGTAAGTGCTTTGAAATGCTCCGATGGGACGAAATCTTGCGGCAAATTAGCCCTCTTTACGATCCTCCTCATATTGTTCTGCAAGCTCTGTTGTACTAATTGTTTAACAGCTTTCTTTTCCTCACTCATCATATCTTCATTATCCTCTAAGGATTCTTTACCGATCCCATTCGGGTTGGCAGAGGAGGAAGATGAACCGTAAATAGGGGCAGACACTGCTGTGCCCAAATTGCCACCGTAATTTTCTGAGACTTGTTTTCCTTTATCTATTCTTAGGCATTCCAAGATCCTAGAAGCTCTTTTCTGCGCCAATGCACTACCCAAAAGTGTTAATTCAAGCAACGACGATACAACTCCGGCTTCCATCATTGCCTGTCTATCTCCGTATGTTTTGTGGGCCATCACCATCAGAACATAGGATGCCTTTTCTTGGCACCCTGGCGAGTCAGTCCAGTTCAGGACATCAACCAGAATCGGAAAAGCATCTGGCAAGCTGCTGATTGCCTTTCTACCTTCAGGAGTCGACACCACATTGCTCAAAATTGAGAGCATTCTCTCACTAACTTCCATATCTCCGAGCGTATTCATCAAAAAGGGGATCAAATTTGTTTCTAAAATGGAAGAAATATTTGACGAGAATATCGATAGATTGTACAGAGCTCTCAAAGCATCCTGTTTCGCTTGATAACTCATCTTCCCATCAGAATCCTTCAAGGCATTTACCAAGAAGGGAATTGCCCCGGATGTGCCGATAATTGGCTTATTCGAATCTAAAGCACTCAAGCCAAGAAAATTCGCCACAATTGCTTCGCATACAGACGGGTTTGGAGCATTCGGAGATTCTATGATCTTTAACATCTTGTGAACAGCCCCGGCTTTAACAATGGCAGCTTTATTCCTGAAATTGTGTTGCAAGATTCTCCGTTACAACCCAATTCAAAATTCATAGATAAAACGGTAGAAACAAACAGAAAAAGAAATTACAGAAAATGACAGAACAAAACAAAGTCGATAAAATAACAACAAATCAAAATGCAGAAACTCACGACTGTTTGAAGAAACCAGCACATGGAAACACAAAGAAAGTCACTTGTCAAAACAATACTCAGCTAATGTAAGTTCCACAGAAAGCTACCACATCAATACACATGCATTATTAAAAAAACACACACATTGCATAATTTTTTTTTCTGAACAAATTGACAACCGCAAAACAACAAATACAGAGACAAAGACACCACATTTTCGATCTGAAAACGAATTTTCCTTCAATTCCCATTTTCAGAAAAAAAAAACTCCTCCTTGACCAAATAACAACTAAAAAGCACCGCCATTTACAATAAAATACCCAGAAAAAATTAGTGAAAAAAAAATAAAACAAAGCAGAAACCCACAAACAAAAACTAATTTTATTAATTTCTTAACTGAATTGGGGGAAAAAAAAGAAACAAACTTTAACTTACGCGTCATTTCCAATGGCAAGATTGAGCAAAGCATAGAGAGCAGCGATCTGCGAAACGTCGTCGTTTACCAAATCTAGCACTCCAACAAGAGGAGGAATGGCTCCCAACATAGCAAGAGTAACTCTTACCGAAGAGTCCTCCTTAGCAAGAAACCTGATGCGTGAAGCGGCGTCGTTTCGCTTAACTTGGTCTTGAAGCTGCAAGTCCTTAACCACTCTCTTCAAATCCTCCAATGCCTCCACTTTCTTCCTCGTGTCCGTCTCGCTCTCAGCCTCCGCTATACTCAAGAGATCCGCAAGCTTCTCCGACTTTGCATTCTTCGGTTTCGGAGCGTCGGTGGCAGTGGCAGCGGGAATGGTGGTGGTAGTGGTGGAGAGAGGGCGGTAGCGGGAAGAGCTGCCGCAGCTGAGGGCGTCGAAGATGAGGCGGCGGATGTAGGAGGCGGAGAACAGGCGGGAGTGGGAGGAGGAAGCAGGGCGGTGGAGAAGGGATCCGATGTTGGTGGCGGTGGTGGTGCGGTGGCACTTGGTGGCCATGATGAC
>CAODLS010693111.1:0-30808 GCA_948243855.1 Flueggea neowawraea
ATTATCTAAAATCTAGAAATATTTCAACCAGATAAAGGAATGATGGAAGAAGCATAGGTGTCATAAACAATATTAGCTAATGTAAAAATTAGAAAAAGAAATGGCAAAAGTAATCCCAAAACAATTTAGAAGCACCCGCCAATTCAAATGTAAAAAGCTGACTGACACAGAAATCACAGATCTACAAAACATTTACATCTTTTACATGAAAATACTCCTCATTATGCAAGCCAACCTGGTCATTATAATCATTTCTTTCACGTATGCTTGTAGATAATCCCAAGATTAATGTGTCCACAGGCTCCCGGTCTTTGGCCCAGCCAGATTCAATTATCTGACAACTTGTCTTCATTATAATCTCAAACATGGCTCCCTGGTTGCTGCCCCAAGTATCAGCCTGTCACAATCAGATTGGACAGAAAGAAAACTTACTACGGCAATGACCTGAGATGTAGTAGTTGCTACCATTCAGACTACATACCTGAGCACATGAAGTGAGCACGAGAGGTTTAAGACGAATAAGCAGAACACGCAACGGTTGACCTCCCCTTGTGACAGCAATTTGTGCAATCCCATAAAGCAAAGAATTAAACAACTCGCAAATTCTCAATTTTCGCCACAGAGAGCAAACAAGCTTCTGCAGCATCTAATAACAGGGCAAGAGTTTCAAGTACTAGCCTCTTGGATGTTTTCCCATCCTCATCAAGTGAAGCAAGACTCTTAATTTTCATCCTAACGGCAGCCTGATACACAGACAGTTTTGCGTTGACTCTTTTTTCCAAGGGTTGCCCTGTTTCCAATCCCGCTTCCTTATCTGCCACAAGAACACCTTCCCTTATCAACATTAATAGCAAGCCAAAGTACAATTACTCAAGAAATATAAAGCTTACTAGCACAAAGTTAAATTTTCAGTGCATAACATAGAATACACTAAGAAAATTTATCAACCTACCGTCGCGAATAAAAAATAAGTCACAAATTGCAATCTTAATGTCCCATTCGGAATGTACCACTCACCTTTAGAAATGCCGACAGAGATTGCAGCTGCCTCTTAGCAATGAAATGGACTTGCTCCAAAAGCTTATTATCAATCCTCACCCGATCCAACACATGAGCAATCAACTTAAACGCAATCTCCTGCTTCTCCACTCCTTCAACACTCTCTTCCTCAAAGGAAGCAACTTGCTGCCTAAACAACGCACCACCCTCACTGAACCCGAAACTCATTCCTGCCGAATCCATTCACTCTTCCACATCAAACCGCCACTCCCATTCACAGCCAAATTTCCCGACGACACTAGGCTCACACTCGAACATCCTGACGCGTTACTCACCTCATTCTCCCGGACTCGAAATTTCATTAGTCTGATTAAAATTATGATTGTTACTATTCACACTGACTCAGCGGCCAGCTCACCGACGATGACGTCTCCGAGGTGTCATTAATCCTCTCACTAGGAGATGGCGGGGCTTGAACAGGCACCGAAACAGACGTAAACTGATCCAGCAACATCGTCACGAGCCGCACGGCGTCCTCCTGGCGAATTGGCTGTAAATTCTCAGTCAAAACGAGGAGGAAAACCCTTGGAATCGTCGGATTGTCATCAGCATTGCCATCGATTGCACAGACGATTACGTCACCATGGAATTCAGCGATCTCGGAAGCAAAATCGGGGGAGGAATCGGCGCATTTCGTGACTAACCAAGAAAATCAAAGAAAAAGGACGCGATCGAGTCGGTGGAGAAAGACTGAGGCCAGAAGGAGGATTGAAACGACGTCGGAAGGGAGCGGAGGAATTCAGCGACGATCGATTGAGGCATTCGGTCAGTGTGGTTGGGGCAATTGGAGAGGAATCGAGAGATTACGAGGACGGCATTGAGCTGCGAGAGCGAAACCCTGGAGGAGCCGGGCTGGGGGCAGCGGTTGCAGAGCACGTGAGCTTATCGAGGAACTGCGAGGGGTTTTGCGCAATGAGGTCGCAGATCTCGATCAATGCCTCCATTTTGTGTTGAAAAAAAGCAGAGATTTGATCTTCGCTTCATTAAAGAGAGTCCGATGAGATCATTTGTTGAGGAGTGTGGCGGTGGTGGCGGCGGTTGTGTCGTTGGATGATGCAGCTATAGAACTCTCCGTATGTTTTCCTCTGTACCTCACGCACTCTCCTTCCACTCTTTTTTGTTAATATCAACTTTCACTACACTGACGCGCCATTACTCTCTTGTTTTTCACAGGCGCCGGAAACTCTTCGACGGTTTTGAAATCGCACGATTCATTATCAATCAGATGGCTAATATAGACTTGCACCAGTAAGGCCAGCAAGATGGTCGTGGTATAGTGCCGTTGTCACCCACACGCTCGTCATTTGCGCGTGTGAATCTACACGTTGGTTTTGCTACTTCAGAGCATGCAGAGAATCTTACCCTTGGATTTATTATCGTTATTTTATTATTATTATTATTACCATGCTGGAAATACCCAAATTTTTGCTCACTTACATCGGTGCATCAACTAAATTAATAATTAAAATGTAAATTAACGTGTGCGCATATATAATTATATTAGAAATTTATTAAATTAATAAGTAATATGTGAATTATTAAATTTTAAATATAATTATATGTTTTGAATATAATTATATAATTATAATTTTACGTATTATTTATAAATTTATTTAGTATATGTGTTAAGATATGAACTTCCTAAGAGTGTAGGTAAGAATTTTTCATTCAATATGGACTCAACAAAATAATCCTCAGACTTTGTATAAAAAAAATTAAACTCAACCATTAAATATTAAAATAATAAAAGCACGTTTATAGAGCAAACAATAATGTTCCATTGACTAGTCAAACAATCCCACTTCGCTTTTCTAACCCGAACAAACCCTAAAACTCGTCTCTCTCTCGATCGACGTTTTTTGGCTCTCAATCCGGACGCTCTCACTGGCAGATCCAAAACTTGCAAGATGTGGGGGGCGGCACGAAAGGAAAAGAGACGACAGCAAGAAGAAGGTGCAGAATGACAATGATGACCAGCTCTGCGATTTGGTAGAGGCGTAGAGCTTGGAAAGAGAATGAGAAATAGAGGCAAGATCTAGGATTTGGTAATTGTTAAAGAAACGTTGTCTTTGTGCTGTCTATGTCGAAAAACGTTGCAGGGAGAGGGGTGGCGAATCTAGGGTTTGTGGGTGGTGGAGAGGGGTGATGTATGGGTACCTCCACCACCGGTGGGCTCGGCCGGGTTGGATCAACCATTTCCATCTCTTTTGATGCTCTTTCTCCCTCTTTAGGCTTTTTATCACCGTTGAGACTCTCTCAATCCCATCACCCTCACAGAAACCCTAAAATTGCTCTCTCTATCGATGCCCTTGCTCAATCCCGATACAGTTTCTCTCTCTGTCGATGTTATCTCTATCCCGATGCTGTTTCTCTGTCGCTCAGCTCTCTATCACCGTCAGCGCTCTCTTTCTATCCCATGGCTCTTTGTCTCTATCGCTGCTTTCTCTCTCGTTATACTATGTATCATCGTCGACGTGGTCTTTGTCTCTAAGCTTTCTACAATAGCAGTTAAAGAAGGTAATGTTTTTTACATTTGTTCTTACATTTCTGAGCGAGATTTCTCTAATGAATTTTTGAGGTTTGAGAATACTCCTAGTGGAACTCAAGGTTTCAGCTTCGAAAAGGCACTTAAGATTATCTAATCTGTTTTACAACACAAAACTCAGATTACAGTATGGAATTACAAACAACACTCTTTCAGCATCTAGACGACCACACAAATATTGTATCTTAATCTGCCTTGTGCTCGCTTAGTGCATTCCGTATCTAGTTTGTCTCAGTATGTTAAGGGTTGTAATTGACAAAACATGAACATCTTTGAACTAAAATCATGCTTATGTTTGTTGTTAACCATTTCAGATTCATGAAATTTTCAAGTTTTTAAGTAGTTTGAATTACCTAGTTCATGTCTTTGTTGAACATAACAATAGAATTTAGTTCCCAAGTTTTGAAATTTACAAGCATGGTAGCTGTAATTAGTTTACTGATGAATTGTATGAGCAGATAAATCATGTCATTTTAATCTTACCAAAAAAAAAATGTATAACAGTATTTGTTGCAGTACTGCTAATCACAAGGAAGTGCAGAGAAGGGAAGTCTGAGCAAAGAGGATGTAGCTTCTATATGTGGGGAAGCGCTTGATGTAGTACCAGAAACAGGGTTTTCGTTCGACGTTAGTAAAACACAATAACCTATTCTGATAACAATTTTACTTCTCTTGAAAAATTTTCAAGTAATTTGTTATGAATGAACCAAAAAAAAATGTATTAATTAAAAGGCAGCTTAAATGGTAACGAGTATGTTTAGAGTTAAGTGATTTTCCAAAACCATAGGTTTTGAGTTCTTAAAGTGTAAAATCTTCAGACCATCTCCAATACCTTCTGAAACGAATTAAGACTAGTCGAGCGAACACAAAACTTAGAACAGACATGTTCACTGTACATCTTATAGTTAAGACCAATAACAAAAAAAATGGAACTTTTTAGCCATTGATAAACTTTCAACAAAACATCATAGACAACACTTGTAAATTATAATGCAACAATGTCACCATTATTATTTTGTGAATTTCCTTTCTTGGATTATGATGTTACCGACATTGTTTTGTGAATGTTAAACAACAGGTAGTCAATGGAATAGAAAAGGTAACAGATTGGAAAGAATGTTTAACCAGACTAATGGAGAAAAAAAAGCGGTAGCTTCATTGGAGTTTTCTATAATAAGGAACATGCCTGTTTTTTTTTTCTTGTTTTTGTATTTTATTTGACTAATGATGTCATCTAAGAGAGTTGTTTTGAAATTATAAGTGAAGTTATAGGAAGTTGTTTGTTTTCACACACAAATATTTTTTTGTTGAGAAATACTATGAGCACTCTTTTTTTTTTTGTTTTTCATGGACTTCCGAATTGAATGGTTAACCTGTGTTATTTGTTATTTTTAATACTCAATAATATTGCCTATCAAACTTTCTTCAACTGGAAAAAGTAGGATAAAGGACCACGTCACTTGTACCAAGCGCTCAACACACCTTATGCACAACTAATCACGTAGCATGAGCCCTTCAAGATGGAGTTTTTGATAAGAGGCATTATTTTGCTACTTTGGATATTAGCATGATCTCTTAATGTTTTTTGTAAAGCCTAAACATTAAGTTTGGTATACAGTAAACAAAAGGTTGCTGTAAATAATTTTTGTAAAGTACTTTGTTAAAGAAGTTATGTCTAAATGCATGCACCTCTTCTTTTAACAATTTTGTACATCACTCCATTCTGACAGTCTTTTCCCTTCGTTTGGGCGAGTTAGGATTAAGCACATTTTTTCATTCATTTGGTGTTGTGTGTTGGAAATTTTATTTATTTCATTGTTTGAGTCAGTCATAGCTATGTGTTAGTCTTTCATCATTTTCTGAAGTGGTCAGCAAATTTTAGTGGCCTTATGTTTAGGAGGAGTTGGGTTACGCAGAATATGCCAGATGTGGCATCTAATTTTTAGGGATTTCGGTTGTGTATTTTCCTATTTAAAGGCTTTAAACATTATGAATAAAGTAACATTTTTTCAGCCACACAAATCCTCTTTTATTCTCTATTTTGCTATTTTTTTTCTTATCAATGGTATCGGAGCTAGAAAGCTCCTGGGACTAGAGAGTGAAACACGTGAGGCAACCATCATCTACTTTACCTTCCCAAATACCATACCCAAATGTCCAACGATTCCAATTTTGTGCAAGCCGCCATTCTTTGATTTGATGGTCATTATGACCATTAGAGCATGCTCATGGAGAATTTTTTATGGCCAAAAGAGTATTGGTCCATAGTTGAATCTGGAATTCAAGAGCCAATAGTAGGTGCAGTTATGCCAGATGTGCAGAAAGCAGACGTTGAAACTAGAAAGCTCAAAGACTTGAAAGCTAAGAACCATCTCTTTTAGGCTATTGATTGTCTCATCTTGGACCCATTCTTTGAAAAGATACATTGATAGGTTCTAGGATTAGAGTGGAATTATACTAGTTATTAGTATATGTTTTAGTGGAGGAGTATGTTAGATGAGTTGAGGTGTCACAGTTACTTACAGAATTGATAGTATATAAGGGATAAGATGGGAATGAGAAAGGGAGTTAAAGATTTGGTGTTGAGTCTATTTCGGCCTTTGGCTTGGGAGAGTGGTAGTCTTAAGCTACTTACAGAGTGGTAGCCTCAAGCTACTAGTTTACAGATTTATGTCTGCTACTAATTATTGTCATCACTATTCCTTATATTCAATCGAAAATCAGTTTGCTTTCCTCTTTCTGTATTGATCTTTAGATCGGATTTTCTTGATTCTATCAATTTGGTATCAGAGCACTTCAATCCTGAGTGCGACGATGTCAACATCGAGTTTGGAGTTTTGGATGGCGGCATTATAAGCTGATCAGAGAGAGACGAAACGGCAGCTTGCAAAGATCAATGCGGATCTAGTTGTGTGTGTGCAACAAATGAAAGAATTAAATTGAAGTATCCAACTAACTGCTATGGATCCAATGTCAGCTTTGCAATAGTTCATGGAGGCAAGCACGACGTGGACTGATATGTCAGGTTCAAATGTATCTGTGAAGGAGGCAGATCTAGAGGGTGGTTAGGGAGTGGAGGAACGATCGTCAGAGCGAGAATACCACCATTAGAAGGTTGAGCTTCCGAACGAGTGAGGGAGAAGGAGACGCATTTCTTCTCGTGGCTGACAACGAAGCAGGAATTGAGGCACCTAATGACGAGAGAGCCAAGTCACTCTTATTCATGGAGGAGACTGGAGAGGGAGTTGAGTCATTTGTTGGAGAGAGAGATGATTTATGGGTCTTCAGGGCAGAGTACGACAGAAGAGATGAGTGGACGACAACGCATTTGGAACTGAGGAAGAATGGTATAAAAGGGGTAGAGTTGGAAGAAGACAAGGTTTTAATTAAGGGACTTCAACTAAAAATTGGTTTTAGTGGAATTTGGGTTGTATTTGACCAGGAATTTTAAATGGGCTGAGAGATCAGTGGGTTGTGGGACATAATGGATTTTTACAACTATTATACAAGTGGGTTTTATTTTAAGAAGGAAAAAAGGAGTTCTGGAACAGTGCATTTGTGAGAATGCAGCAACTTCATTCCTATTTATTGAATACAAGTACGTAAGTATTTTCTTGGGCATTTTTGTAACGATCTTCTTCCTGTTCTTCATCTCTGTCACGGGAATCAACACTAAGAGAAATGTTCCAGTTGTTGATGACGAATTTATAGTTGTTGCATCTCTTCATATCGTACGAGAAAAAGCAGAAATGTTTGTAGAATCAATGCGGATGGAGCAGATATTAGCCAAGGTTGGATTACGCCATGTATCTGAACTTTCTTATGATCACATCGAAAATATTGAAGCTAAATATAAATCAAGGGAGGTGGTCAAGGCAAAAATTTTGAAGGTGGATGAAGAGAGATTTTGAATCTCTCTTGGTATGAAGAATTTAGATATTGTACAAGACAATCCTCTGAATGAAGAGACTCATGAAGTCATGGATGATTCTATTGATGATAGTGACTTTGATCTAGGAGGTAATATGCTTGATAGTGATCCAGTTCCTGCGGCAGTGGAATCAGCGAAACCTTTTGCTTATCCAGAGGTGATCCTTGATGATATGGAACAGTTTTCCAGATGTGGAGCTTGTTTAGAATGAAAAACAAATTGATGGGATTGACATTCTAGATGAGAAGAACAGCAGACGTGCAAAAAAGATAGCAATGCAAGGGAGAGAACGAGAAATTAGAAAAGCTGAAGAAGAATTACTGGAGAAGGCCGTTCCAAAAACTGTCGATGAATTTGAGAAATTAGTTCACACCTCTCCTAATAGCAGTTTGGTATGGATAAAGTACATGGCTTTAATTCTTTCTTTGAATGACATTGATCAAGCTCTCTCTATTGCAGAAAGATCTCTGAGAGAGATAAATTATCGGGAAGAGAATGAAAAGCCAAATATTTGGGTCACCTACTTTAATTTGGAAAACTAAGACGGGAATCTTCCTCAGGACAATGTTAGCTTGAATTTCCTCTTACAAGTAACAGGGGATGAAAACACAAGTGAAGTTCGTCTTATTGTGCCACCGAAGCAATTATTTTGTGTTTTAATGTCGGGATACCCCGTTCTATGAAGAGTTGTGTGGAAAGAAGAGGATTATCTGATGACAAAGATGAGAATGATTTCGCTAAGTGGGATGAAAAGGATTTCTATGCTCCAATTGTGCAAGAAAGTTTTGATGGTTGCTGAAAAACAAGCTATTGCATTGGGGTTGAACAAGAAAAGACCCTTTTTTGAGAATATGAGGGCTGTTTGGCACCCACCTTGAGGACAAGGTGGTTTCTTTAAGGGGGATGGAATGATAGGTTCTAGGATTAGGGTGGAATAATACTAGTTATTAGTATATGTTTTAGTGGAGGAGTATTTTAGATAAGTTGAGTTGTAACAGTTACTTACAGAATTGATAGTATTTAAGGGATAAGAGGGGAATGAGAAGGGGAGTCAGAAATTTGGTATCGAGTCTATTTTGGCCTTTGGCTCGGGAGAGTGGTAGCCTTAAGCTACTTAGAGAGTGGTAGCCTCAAGCTACTGGTTTATAGATTTATGTCTGCTACTGATTATTGTCATCATTATTCCTTATATTCAATAGAAAATCAGTTTGTTTTCCTCTTTCTGTATTTATCTTTAGATAGGATTTTCTTGATCCTATCATACTTCCAAGGATATATGGGATTCAATGAAGAAGAAATATCAAGGCTCATCAAGAGTGAGGCATGCACAGCTTCAAGCCTTGAGGGGGGTTTTTGAAGTTTTGCAGATGAAGGATGGTGAATCTGTTACAAGATATTTTGGAAGGACTATGGAAATTGCAAAAAATATGAGATGCCATGGAGAAGAAATTAAAGATGTTACTATAGTACAAAAGATTTTGTATTTAATGACGCGAGAATTTAAATATGTTGTTTGTTCAATTGAAGAATCAAAGGATATTGATGAATTGTCTCTTGATGAATTGTAGAGCTCTTTGTTGGTACATGAACAGAAGATGAACCAGAGTTCAAATACAGAGGAACAAGCTTTGAAGGCTTCTACCAATACTCATTCGAACAGCTCAAAAGGAAGAGGGAGAGGTCGAGAAAGAGGACAGGGAGGTCGAGGAAGCAGGGATGGCAGCAAAAATAACAATGGTAACCGAATTTTCAAAGACAATAATGACCAATTTCAAGGCAAAGGCAGAGGTCGAGATCACAATCATGATAAATCTAAGGTAGAATGCTTTAGATGTCACAAATATGGTCATTATGCTTCTAAATGTTACACTAGACTGCCCAATGATAAAGAAAATGGAGAGAATTCAAATTTGTGAAAGACAAGAAGGAACCAGAAACTTTGTTGATGGTTGTCCATGAAGGAAAGAAGACTGAGTCAGATATCTGGTATGTGGACACAGGCTGCAACAGTCATATGAGTGGAAGTAAGTGTTCTTTTTCAAAGCTAAATGAAGCTTTTCACTTTAGTGTCAGTTTTGGTGATTTGTCTACTGTGAAAGTGATGGGCGAATGTGATATTAAAATAAAAACTAGGAATGTTTTTGTATAAATAATTTCTAATGTGTTGTATGTGCCTGACTTGAAGAATAACTTGTTGAGTGCTGGCCAACTGTAAGCAAAGGTGCTTGTGAAATTTATGATCCTGTTAGATGTAGTATTATTTCAAATATCTAAATGAGTTCAAACAGGTTATTTCCAATGAAGATTGAAAGCATTCAATCCTGTTTGGTGGCTGAAGTACAAGATCCCTCATGGTTGTGGCATTTTCGTTATGGCCACCTAAACTTTGGTTGTTTGAAAGCTCTTAAACAAAAAAAAAACATGGTGACAGGCCTTCCAGAAATTACTATTCCCTCCCAAATTTGTGAAGAGTGTGTTGTTAGCAAACAACATCTCTCTCAGTTTCCTAAAAGAAAGTCTTGGAGAGCAAAGGATGTGCTAGAGTTGGTGCATTCGGATATTTGTGGCCCAATAAACTCATCTTCTAATAGAGGTAAAAGATACTTAATTACTTTCACTAATGATTTTTCAAGAAAAATGTGGGTTTATTTTTATTGGAAAAAACAGAAGTTCTTACTTCATTTAAAAGCTTCAGAGCTCTTATGGAAAATGAAGCAGGCAAAACTATTAAGTCTCTTTGAACATATCGTGGCAGTGAGTATTGCTCAAAAGAATTTGAAGTCTTTTGCATGCAATATGGCATTTGCAGAGAACTCACAGCTGCATATACACTACAATAAAATGATGTATCAGAGTGAAAGAATAGAACAATTCTCAACATGGTGAGAAGCTTGTTGACAAAAGGACAAGTTTCATAGACCTTTTTGCCCAGAAGCTATAAACTGGAGTGTTCGTGTTTTAAACAGAAATCCAACCTTTGTTGTTCAAAACAAGACACCTAAAGAGGCTTGGAGTGGAAGAAGACAAATTATGGATCACTTCATAATCTTTGGGTGCATCGCTTATGCCCACATCCCAGATGTGAAAAGGAAGAAACTTGATGGAAAAGCTGAGAAATGCATCTTTCTTGGTGTAAGTTGACACGACCCATTCTCGGGACCCGTGACTGGCGTACAAGGCGAACCGTCTATAGGAACCCGATTCATCTCGCACAAGCCTCAATATACCAAAACTTTTACCCAAAATCATATTTAATAAAATATGATAAAAACAAATTAAAGGTTTCAACATTATTTATTAAAACAAAACGTAATATAAATTTGCGAAAATAATTTCAAATGAAACATTTGAAATACCAAATACAATAACAAAAAAACTAAAACAAATCCCACAGGAAATCCGGTGTGGAGCCTCTACTAATCATACAAATAGGGACCGATCAAAAGGGCACTGACTGCAACATGAGGATACCTCACTGAGCATCAAATGCCAACGATCATAATCCACAAAAGTCACCTGCAATATGATAATAACATGGACAAAACAAACAAAGAAAAGGGGGTCAAACCCAGCGAGGAAAAGCACTCTAGATTGCCTCATAAAGACTGTTTTAAAAACAGTTTGAAAATATCACATGTAAATATAGTCAACATATACATATATATACACGCTACATACATAGCAGCAGTTCAAAACCCTTTTGAAATCGTTTGCAACTACTGCAAACAACATACACGAAATCATTCATGAGTTAATCAAAATCTTTCATGAATATTTCTAAAATGCATCAAAACTAATATGTTTTCAATAACAAAGTAAAACGTTTCCCGAAAATGTTTTATCTTATTCGAGATTTCCAAAGTAGAACCCCTTTAAAGTTATACAAAAACTCCAGAATAAAAGTCAAAACTCTTTCGAACCTTTGTTGAAAGTTTTGTATCGGAATTCAAAAACCTTTCTAGCTTTACTAGAAATTCCAAATCAAAGTTTGCCATATAGGCATAACAAAATCCTTTCAGATTCAAAATCTAAGTTAAAACATATAACGCAGATCTGGGACCAAAGCAAGCATGATATGGACTCTGTCACCAATCACTAGACATAAACAAACGTTATGTGGAATCTACCACCAATCACGAAAAGTGTGGACCAGCATAAGTGTGATGAGGACCCGTCTCTATCAATATCAAATCATGTGCCTCGTCAGACAACATGGCTACCGACACCCCTGGTAGCTGGGTTGTCTCACTCATTGGTATACCAAAGGCTACATGCCTCATAACAGATGTGTCATGTCTCCAAAACATATACATAGTATATTCAAATAAAATAAAAAATGGTCCTGAGACTGAGTATATTAAAACCAAGGGTTATATATAAGGTACCACTTATATATCGAAATACAAAACATACTTACATAAAAGTATGATTTCCAAAATATTTATCAAATCCATAATGACATGATTTGAAAAACCAAGTATGCAAACAGTCAATCGCTTTATCAAAAACGAGTTTCAGAATTTCTTTCCGAAATATTTCAAAATATAATATAATCAAATTATATTATTTTAAAAACAATTCATCTTTTTTCGAAGTACAAAATCTTTCAAAAACAGAGTATCACTACTCTTTGCCAAAATCCAAATGGTTTTCCAAAAATCATTCAATAACAAACAAGTCCTAACATAGACCAGATTTTAGGATTTTCAATCCTTTAATTATTTCAGTTTACATGTTATGGTGATAGTACAACAAAAACATATAATTCAAAAAGATACAGCCTATGTGTCTGAAGTTGCAATCCATTCATCTTGATGTCAAGCTTTCAAACTCCGTAACACAAACCGCCGGTCAATCGCTGGTCACCTCTGAAAACGAACTGAGCTGAAACAAAGTATTCACAATAGATCAGATACGGTGATTGTGAATATACAAAATATGCATGAAATGCAAGATTCATACACTATCGGCGTCAAAAATCATATTTCGATAGAAGATCTAACACTCACGGCCCAAAAAACGAAGTCTATGTAAAATAACGATTTGGTCTCTGAACTATTGTAAAATTATATTTTAGTCTCTGGGCCACGTAAAATTACAAACTAGTCCCTCAAGTCTGAAAATATACAAACGACTATTTTAAATAGTCAGATTTCTAAAAAGAGCTCTCGAACTCTCTGAATTTACAATTCTAGTTAAATTCCTCGAAATTACAAAATTATTCCAAACTTCTCAAAATTATAAATATAGTCCAACTTTCCCAAAATTGCAAATCTACTCCCCAGTTTCTAAAATTACAAATCTGGATATCAACTTTCTAAAATTACAAAAATCCAGTCTCAAAAACTTTATTATCAAAACTATGAAACTCTCGATTTGGCCGACAAAAATCGAAACCAAATATACCTATTGGTTTACCTCAACCTCAGGAACATAAACTCATCAACAGTTTCCTCAACAAACAACCAAATCCGGCCAAAATCCACCAAATCCGAGACTAATCGTAGCCAACACAATAACTCACCAAATCTCATCATTCAAGGCTTGAAACAAGTTCATCTAAGTCCCATGTAACCCATACAAATATCCTCTAACATCAGAACATCACAAATCATCAAAAAATTGGAACCCTAGCCCAACTCGTCCAAATGCAAAACCATGAATCAAAAGCATGAAAGAGGAATCAAAAATAAGAAAAGAATGATAATCTTACCTCCAAAGATGATTAGGAACACTAGGCAAGCAATGAGGTAGTGAGAGAATCGATCTGAAGGTGAGAGAGAGTGAAAAATGCAAATGGCAGATGAAATAGTCAGGGTTCAAATATATATAGAAAATAGAGGCTCACGTACATGAATGTAAGGTTAAAGTACGTTAGGATGACCTCACGTACATTAGGATCAAGGTCACGTACGTTAACGAGTCAAAAATCATGTTCTGAAACTTAAAATCCCGACCTCACGCTTGGTGGCAAAAGGATACAAACAGCAGTATGGAGTCGATTATACGGAAGTTTTTTCTCCATTGTAAGACATGACATGATTAGATTGGTGGTTGCACTAGTGGCGCAAAATTCCTGGCCTATCTTTCAGCTAGATGTTAAATCAGCATTTTTGCATAGGTATTTGGAGGAGCAGGTATTTATTGAGCAACCCCATAGATATGTTAATATTGGAAATGAGAATAAAGTTTATAGATTTAAGAAATATCTTTATGGACTAAACAAGCCCCAAGGGCTTGGTATAGTCGAATTGAGGCTTACTTTCTTAAGGTTGGCTTTGTAAAATGTCCTTGTGAGCATACTGTGTTTGTTAAGATTGGAGATGGAGGGAAACTTCTCATAGTTTGCTTGTATATTTATGACCTTATATTTACTGGAAATTATGATATCATGTTTGGTGAATTCAAAAAATCCATGATGAATGAATTTGAAATGACTGATCTTAGGTTGATGCATTATTTTCTTGGCATAGAAGTGATGCAATCAGATGTTGGAATTTTTATCTCTCAAAAGACATATGTGGGAGAAATTTTGAACAAGTTTCAGATTCAAAATTGAAATGCAGACTCTAGTTGATTGTGGCACGAAATTACACAAAGATCATGATGGAAAGAAGGTTGATAGCACACTCTACAAGAAAATTGTAGGTAGCTTGATGTATCTCACTGCAACAATGCTTGATATAATGTATTTTGTGAGCCTAATCAGTAGATATATGGAAAATCCCATGGAGTTGCATTTGCTAACTGCCAAAAGAATCCTTCATTATTTGTAGGGAACTCGAGACCTTGAGACATATTACAAGAATGGTGAAAATCTAATTTGGGGGTTTTACTGACAATGATTATGCAGGAGATCAAGAAGATAGAAGAAGCACTTCTGGCTATGTCTTCACGCTTGGAACAGGTGTTGTTTCCTGGTCATCCAAAAAGCAACCAATTGTCACTTTATCTAGCACTGAAGCTGAATTTGTTACAGCTACAACTTATTCTTGCCAAGCCATATGGCTAAGAAGAATACTGGAGGAGCTGCACTTCAAGCAATGTGGAGCTACTACAATTCTTTGTGATAATAGCTCTATAATCAAGCTGTCAAAGAACTCAGTGCTACACAACAGAAGCAAGCACATTGATGTGAAGTTTTACTTTTTGAGAGATCTTTGCAAGGATGGAGCAATTGATTTACTGCATTGCCGAAATGAAGATCAAGCTGTTGATATCTTCACCATGACACTCAAGAAGGAGGCATTTGCAAAGCTCGGAGAATTACTAGGTCTCTACAACTTAGATCAAAGTTGTAAACTATTGTTAGTAAACATCAGTTTAAGGGAGGAATTTTTGGAAATTTTATTTATTTCATTGTTTAAGTCAGTCATATCTATGTGTTAGTCTTTCATCATTTTCTAAAGTAGTCAGGAAATTTTGTGGCTAGTGGTCTTATGTTTAGGAGGAGTTGGGTTATGCAGAATATGCCAGATGTGGCACCTAATTTTCAGGGATTTCAGTTGTGTATTTTCCTATATAAAGGCTTTAAACATTATGAATAAAGTAACATATTTTTTAGCCACCCAAATCCTCTTTTATTCTCTATTTTGCTAATCTTTTTCTTATCATTGTGTGCGACTTACCTCGCCCTCCAGTTAGTATTTCTTTTTTCAAATGAAAAGAACACAATCGATGAGTAGCATTCGGGAGCACTGCTTTAATGGCTAAGATCATACTCAGATCCCTATTTGTCACCATTGATGTCAACTTTCTTTAGGGGTGGAGCCATATAAGGACTAACAGGAGCCTGGGCACCTGCTTCTACCCAAGGAGAGTCATAGAAGCACCCTTCCAGTAGAGCTCTGCCCCATCAATGGTTGTTGGCTTGCTGTAGAACAGGGCAAAACAACGAAGAAGACCCATGTGAAAAAGAAGGCCCTAGTGGCCTAGTTCTATTCTTTCTTTTCTTTTTTTAAATCCACGTGATAAAATGACGTCATTTTACCCTGTCGTTTTAACAAAAAATAACAGACTAGTTTTGGAACTTAGAAGGATAGAAGCACTGCATTCATCACGCCATCGTCTCTCTTTCTCATGTCTTTCTCTTCCTTCTGCCTTCCTTCCACCTTCGTCTCGCTCTCTGTCGTAGTCATTCCGCTTTCCTCTATTCACTCTGCTTTTTTTCTCCATTGCCTCTCCTCTCATCGACAATCCTATCTTGATGGCTATGTTCCATTTTTGGAACTGTTTTCTTTTTCTTCAAAAACCATATGTGAAGCCCATGATGGTCGGAGGTGGCTCAATTCAAAGACAAAGGCATTAGGTAATTGCATCTACCCATCAAGTTTCTTGCCTTTATCTTTCTGGAGCAATTTTAGTATTTTTCCACTAACTCTGTTTCTATATATTATTGGAAAACATTAGTGGATTTCCTAGCATCTGGTGCCTTTTTTTTGAGAAGTTGGAAGAGAGGGAAGAAATAAATCATGTTGTTAAAGATAAAAGAAAATTTGTTTTTGTTGCTCTATGAAGAAATTATGATCACCAAGCATTTGATAAAATTCCTAAAAGGTAAGTGAACAGGGAAAGCCACTTAAATTAGGCTTTCCTACACATCATCATAAAGAAATCCCAGTTGGCACTTCTTTCACACCTCAGCGCACACTTCATGGGCTGCACAAGTCATCCATTATCTTGCCTTGCTTGATTTCAAAAATTCATTTAATTAAAAATGAAAAACCTCTATTTCACAATAAACAAATTCATTATTCAATATCCATGCTACATAGTTGTACAATCTCCGGTTAGTGGGCTTTTTTAAAATTTCAGTTTTTATTGATTTAGGGTTAGGAATTGGTGAATTTATGAATTGATGAAATTGTGATTTAAATAGTAGAATGGAATTGAATTAACTAGATGTTTTTAATTGTTAGGTGAATTGATCTGAATGAACTTAATTTTGTTGTTATTTTGTTTGTTGATTTAGTCTATGAAAAAAAAATTAACAAAGAGACCAAATAGTAGTGTTGATATTGTTCAAAAAGACCAAATAGTAGTGTTGAATCTTCAACAGTAGCGGAGCCAGGATTTTTCCTTTTCAGCCCCTACTTAGGTAGAATCCTAGCTCCGCCACTAGTTTTCTCCCTTACATGCATTCCACAAATTGGCTTAAAAGATAATAGTAGTTTTTAGCAGTCTCACATACTAAAATTTCACATCCAAATATAATGATTTGCATTCCTTTTAAAGGTTGAGTCAAAAGCAACAACATCTCTGAAACATGCATAATCATAATGGCTTACGGAGTCTGTACAAAAAAAGGTTTTCACACGTTTATCACCATCAACAGTGTTATTCAAATAAACAGAGACATTTTCTTTCTTGGCATAGGAATAGCTTAAAACACCGTGTCTGCCACCATTAGGAGGTTCCAAACTCTTCTCCACTTGAATATGGTTATACACATGTCTAGGAATGAATTCCATTTTGCCAAACCTGCTAGATTGCATTGCCATCATATCAATTATATGCCTTATGACCACTCTAGCACTCCTCAATGCATTAATCTCTACTTTTGAAGCAACATCGATTTTTCTATATGATGTTAGAAAATGCATATGATCGGTCTTCACTAATTCGTGGCTATACTATATCACAAATCTATTCACAACCCACACATTTGTCTTTCAAGTGTAATTAACCTAAAACTTTGTTGGATAGTCTTCTCTAAAATCAACCGTCGGTTTTCTCTTTCGACCAGGGAGATTAAACCATTCTTCATTCCTCCTTCCCTCCTAATGACATAACCATGTTCTAAGCCAAGACACACCGATCACTTTTTTTAATAAGTACCTTCAAACTCTAAACCCAACTTGCCTTGCATATAGCATGTAGAATGACTCAGTGTTCTCTATGTCGCAAATTTCCTTCCTATTATCTTTTCATATATGAGTTTTGTATAATCTCCTTTTGCATTACTCTCGATCACCTCAATCTCATTGTCACCCTCTATATTGCTTAAATTATGTTGTCATCATTGTGGTCTATTATGGATCGAATGATCAATAGACAGTACCAACAATCTAAAATAGCAATGCAAAATAAAGAAATAATATAAAATAAAGAGAACACGAAATTTACGTGGTTTGACTTTAAGCCTACATGTACAGGCGAGGGAGGAGTAAAATCAACTAAACAAAATGAGGAGTATGAATGTGGCGAATATCTCTCAAAAGACCAAAACCTAAATGTACCCAAAGTTTATCCCTCAAATGTATAACAATAAACTAAAATGATTTAACAATATTTTGTACCTAAACAAGAGACCAAACTGACAAACTCTTTTTCACCTCTCACCACCAACTTATTTATATTGTAATTTACTTGGCTTCTAAGTTCAATTGTGTGGTTCTTATTGACCAAGTGAAATACTTGGTTAGAATTAATTTCTTTGGCTACCAAGAATGAATAGAAAGAATTAGGTGTGACGAGGTGTACTGTACAGCAAAAAAAATGTTGGACTTAGACGTGGCTCAATTTTTCAATGGGCCATAAAAGTCAAGACATAATAACATGTTCTTACAATCGTAACATACGACCAAAATGTCAGAGCTTTGAAAGGTATTTATAGCTATAAGTGATATAAATCATATAAGTAATTTCTATATTTTTAGGTGATTAATCACACATGTCGAAATGCATCTAGTGTTTGGAACTTCGTAATTATCATGGATGAACTTGGAGTTTTCTTTTTCCTTGACATCATTCATGCATGACCTTTGGTAAACATCCAAAAAGTGTATTTGAGAGGAATCTTCAACGCACTAAAGTACAATTAAGGCATCGATTAATTGAACAACCAAAGGAATCAAAAACCAAAGCTGATCTTTTGTATGTTCGCTATGGTAATTCAAACAAGTTACAATAATAGAAATCACCCAATAAACCACATTTATCTTTTTTTATGATGAGAATCAAACTTCGAATCTTAGTATAAGATTTTACTCTAATACTAATAAGTTATAAATTTATCGGTTACATTTATCTATTATTTATATTTTTATTCAAAGGAGATGTTACAATCAATGTTTATCTTTTTTTGGTAAATTAAATAATAACCTAGAGAGATTACAAATTGATAATTTATTAAAATTATATAGTTCATAATATTTATTTGAATATACCAAAGTTAAATAGATTTTGTTAATGAAAATTTTTTTGATAAATCATTTTATTGGCTCTCACCGGGACTTGAATTCACAACCTCTTAATTTGAAATTTACTCTAATATTCCCTTCGTCCCAATTTAATAGGCATACTTTCTATTTTAGATGTCCCAAAATATAGACACACTTTTCTTTTTTTTCTTACATTTATTATTAGTAAAGTTAAAAGTTTGTCTTATTTAATATTTTTTTAAAATAATTCATTAATTATCAACATAATTAGTCAAAGAGCATAAATAAAAAATCGTATAGAATTAAATGATTTCAACTACTAAAACTATTATTTCTTAATTTCAATCAAAGTTAGGTAGTGCCTATCAAATTGGGACGAAGAGAGTAGTGTATCAAGTTGGAAGAAGTTGTGAAACGTATATTTGCCTAACAAAATTAACATTTCTTAATTGTCTTATAAAAAATCCACTAAAATAGGACGGAAAGAAAACTTCTTAATAACTAATAGGAGCTTAAATATGTGTGTGTTTACAAAAAGCACGTAGGCAAAAGCAATGCTAAAGCTTTGTTAATTTGTTTAGGAGGAAATGAATTGAAAAGAGAAAAGTACATGTATTATTTTTGCTTTTCTTTGAATGGCAATTATTCAAATTAGAAAGCATGATAAAGTAATGAAACATTTTTTTTCTAATTTGGAGTGAATATAACAAAATGAGAAAATGAAAAAAAGTTACAAAGACTGAAGTCACAAATATATTATTGACACCATATAAATAACAAACTTTAGCCCTTCATTTTGAATGTTATAACTAATCTCCTTAGTAATTGTGAAGAAATTACTAGAATTTTGTGCAATAATATTCTCAGACTTGGTGTGAGTGAACAATGAAACTTTTTCTTGATATATATCAAAAAATAATGAATCTACTTTAATGAATAATGAATTAAAGACTATATGAGGAAGATATAATAGCAAAAACATATTTATAAATTAAATATATTTTTAAAGAAACAAACCCTAAATTTAAGGGGGGGGGGATCTTTTAGGACAAATTTGTAGTCAACAAAAATTAAATAAAATTTAATATGTAGCTTCGAAATTTGTTTACTATCGCTCATACTTGGAAGGAAGGGATAATCATATTGTTTAATCAATGAATCTATAGTAATTTAATAAAGTTTTGTCCGTGAGAAGATTTCAAATTCTACAACCTAAATTTAAGATATCGAAAACCAAAAGATTAAGGAGGGAAAAGGTTCATTCCCAATTCGACGAAAAGATATGAAATCTAACAAAATAAAATACAACAGAAAAAAAAAGAGCATTTCTGGCTTCGCAAACATTTACTGCATCATAAATGAAGACGCCGTAAAAAAGTTGTCAACCTAATTAGAATATTTTTATTGCGGTTATTGATTTCTGAAACTCATGTCTTTATTAAAAAAAAATAGTGCATCATAACCAACAACCAATAGTGGTTAATTAATTTAACTGCTTGACTTTAATTGTAAAACTCATTTAGTCTATGAATTTAATTAATTTAAACTTACTTGCGATATTACTGTTCATACCTTGAAAACTACAGAAAGCACCAAGTAAATATCAAAAAAAAAGGTGGAACGTTTGTAGACAAGGACCGAGGTCTACTTGGAGTTGAGAGCAATTTTAATAGTAATTTAAGCTTTCACAGTCACAGAGAAGAAGATGAACATGGAGTGCTGGATGTGAGAAAGGTGGGGACCCAACCACCGCCCATACGCACGCAGTCTTACCAAAACCAAAACCCATCTGTGCCTTTTTTTTTTTTTGGTTTGGCTTGTGGTTTCATCAATCTTGAGCTAACCATAACCCAACTTGACTCCAACCCACATATCTAATACTTCTCCAAACCCCACACCTATTGTCCCTATAACCCAAATTTCCTCTTCTCTCTCTCTCTCTCTCAACAAAACACAACCCACAACATTAATCATATATGAAGTTTCGATTCAGCTGAAGTTTTGGTGGGTGACACCAAAAAAGTCCACTCGTTTCTTCTTCTCTTCTTTCTCTTCTCATACAGTTTTTTCTTTTAAACATGGAAAAGTATTCCGAGTAAGAATAAGAACAGTGAAGATCACTACTTTCTACTTTTCAATCTTCTTCCTATAATTCCTGTATTAATTACCTTATTATTGTTATTTTTTATTTGTTTCCTTTTCTATTCAAACTTCTGAACATCTTTCTTTCACTTTTTGAATCGCTACGTCAAGTTTTGCTACCAGTACCCTTTAGCACTCCTCTTTGGTGTGTCCCCATCTTGGCTCTTTTTATCTGTTCTTTCGGTCTGGTTTTAACCGTATTCCCTTGTGCGGCAGTACTGTTGTATGTGAATTGATTTTCAAGAATTTAGAAGTGAATTGAGGGATATAAGCATGGATCCAGTAACGGCTCACGGCCATTCTCTTCCACCGCCATTTCACACAAGAGACTTTCCGTTACACCAGCAGTTCCACCAGCAGCAGCAAAACTCCGAAGACGAGCAAAGTGGCCACAGCAGCGGCCTCAACAAGTCTCAGAAACGCGAACGCGATGACAACAGCAACAACAATGGCGAAGGGAAGGAGCTCACGCAGGGAGGAGAAGGAGGCGACGGAGAAGGAGAAATCACTAGACGACCAAGAGGAAGACCCGCCGGATCCAAGAACAAGCCAAAACCTCCGATTATCATCACCCGCGACAGCGCCAACGCGCTTCGAACACATTTAATGGAGGTTGCTGATGGTTGTGATATAGTAGAGAGTATTGCAACTTTCGCTAGGAGGAGACAAAGAGGTGTTTGTATCATGAGCGGGACTGGAACTGTAACCAATGTTGCTCTCCGACAACCGGCTTCTCCGGGTGCAATCGTCACTTTACATGGAAGATTCGAGATATTGTCACTGGCCGGATCGTTTCTGCCCCCTCCAGCGCCGCCTGCAGCCACCGGGTTGACAATTTACTTGGCGGGAGGACAAGGGCAGGTTGTAGGAGGAAGTGTAGTGGGAACACTCACTGCATCCGGTCCGGTGGTGATAATGGCAGCTTCATTCAGTAATGCTGCTTATGAGAGGCTGCCATTAGAGGAGGATGATCAGCAGGTGGGTATGCAAGGAGGAGGAATTGGGTCGCCACAGGGCGCGGTGGGGCAAGGACAAGGTCAAGGGCAACAGGTAATGGGGGAGGCCAATCCCGGGCAGATGTTTCACGGGTTGCCACAAAATTTGCTGAATTCAATTCAGTTACCGGCGGAGGCGTATTGGGCTAGTGGTGGTAGACCTCCTTACTAATTCGTTTCAATTAGTAAGAGGTCATGATGATGATGGTGATTACCAAGTTTCAATTGTTAGTTCAGATTTCTTTCTCTCTTTCTCTCTCAAGAGGTGACAGACTTATAATTTGTAGCTAGAGAATTTGGGTTGGTTGGCTAGCTGGTTCATGAGTATTTTCTCTGCATTTTATTTTTTCTCGAGTTGTTGTTTTGAATTTATATTATGATCTTAGCTGACGATGATCGTGATGATGATTATGCCTGATTGTTGATTGAAATGACTGTAAATTTTAGAACCTTCCTTGGTGGGTTTTGTGATTTTATGTGATCAAATAAGTGCTGCAAATTTGTCCCAATTGAAGTAGGAACAACAAGAAGAAGAAAATGATTATCATAAATTTGCTTCTTTTGATATCTTTATGTGCATGTTTATACATGTGCATAATAATAATGGCTTCTTAGTTACAAGAGGAGTCGAATCCTGAATTTGGTGCGTGCTTAAGATGATAACAGAAACATTCAACTATTTGAGTTAACTTCATGCGAAGGGTTGGAGCGTAGGTCAAAGAAGATTGATGGGTTGAAAAAAAGCAGATGAATTGCTTCAAGGAGAAGGCAAGATGGAGTTAAGCTATTTACGAAAAGCAAAGAGGTATGGGCATAGAGTTTTCTGTGTATTTTGTTGTGTGTATTAAATGCATTAGAGTTAGGGGTTTGTTTGGAGAGACAAAAATATTTTTGGGTACTGGTTTACACGCGCAATGCTCTGAACTAGCTCCTTTTCGAGGCAATACCACCATTATACTTCCATAAAAAAGCTCTCTTTATCTCTCTCCATTGCTTCTGGATTCAAAGAATAAGAGATTGGGCAGCTATTGCTGTTCAAAGATTTGAAGCAAAAGTGTCATACTTAGATTCTGTGCATTGAATTCACTCCATGTTTCCAGTCAATATTTTCTTCTTTTTTTTTCTGAAAAAGTTAATGAAGTTGCTAGATGTGTACTTGTGAGTAGGGCTTATCTGTTTTTGCTTTGTTTTGTTTTTGAACCAATGTGTATCGTTTTTCCATCTCCTTCATACTTCTCTTTTCTTTGTTGGTCAACTAGTTTTTTTTATTAAACATTTTTGGGTTCTTCAACCTCGAGTAAGAGTTTAACTGTGTTTTGAGTTCATAACTAGTTTAAAGTTAGGTCTTCCTCACCTTTGCAATGCTTTGTTGGTTTTGCTAAAGTAATTTAAATATAATTCGTTGATTTTGATTATAGGGTGTCATCATAATAGTTGCTACTAGGAATTGAACTCTCCACCTATAAAAACTCCATGTGCATATAATCCAACTGCTCTTTCTTTTCCCTTTTTGTTATTGCTAAATTATTGAGAATTTTATTTTGTTGAAGAAATACTTAGTAGCAGCCTAATTACTTTCTATATCTGTACCTACATGTTACTTTCCATATTTGGCTCATTAGTTTAAGTTAAAGACTCCTTGAACTTTTCACTTCGTCTATAAGTCTGATTGAGGGTACGATAATTGTTCATGCTAAGGTACCACTTGACACCACGTTCCACAAGAAGTATATGCATGCATTTTTACAACCTTTGCAGAAAGTTTCCTAGACACACGTATAGTAAATTAACGTAGCTAGACACAAAGAAAGTAGAAATTTAGTCAAGTGCTTGTGTCCCAATTAATAATACTAGCTCACATATTGATTTCTTTTTTTTTTCACATTAGTTTCTGTTAGTTGGAAATAGAGTTCTCGTCTTCATAATATCAGAGATTACTCTAGTGCTATCAAGTTACAAGTTTATTGATTCGGCATTGATTTAGTCTAGCTTGAGTTTAAGTTTTACAATTATGTTGGCATTAACAAATTCGTTTTTACTTGTAGCAGTAATGTATTTGTCTTGCTTTTGTTGTTTCATTCGGATTATATGGATTTGAGGCTATCGAGAACCAGAATAAATATTTTTGATGAGTGAAATTTTATTGATGAGCTAAGCCTTGGGGATAAATATTGCAAATTCGAAAGATATTTTAAAGATACTAAGTTATTAACACTTGTAGTCCCAAATAAATGTCTGAACTTGATTTTTAACAATCAATTAAGATTCATCATTGATAAGCCTGTTGTAACGTTATCTTAAGCCAAGAGATACCAATCAGATCCTGCAATAACAGATAAGGGGTGAGAGGAGGTCTTGGAGATGATCTTGGGAAACCCTTTGCAATGTTTAAGTCAGTAAAGATTTAAGGCAGAGAAAGCATGAGAGTAAAATGTGATGCAATGTGGCAAGAAAAGAGGGAAAATGATTAGTGGGAGCTCTCTGATTTATGTGAGCTTACCTTGAGCCTTTCACAGCTCAAGATTTATATATTGCACTCATGACATATCAATTACTAATTGAATGTTGTAGTGTTATACTCCTACATCGTTTAAGAGTCGAGGTCAATAATTGTTTATAAGTGCATTCTTTCCTTAAACCATTGAGGCTCAGGGACAAAACCGTGAGGACCTATGAGTTCAAAGCAGACAATGCCTCAATAGATAGGTCTAGCACTTGATTGTCGAGGGATATGATCTACAATAGATGTGATATGGTTTACGGCGTATCATTGGATTAAGGTACCATCCATCCGTGGTAGACGAACAAGGAATATGGGCATTTTCTATTAAAAGTATATTAATAGACTATAATCGGTGAATAGATGGATAATTGTGGATCGATGGACTGTGGTCGGTGGATGGATGTGTCTTTAATATGTAAGACTCACTACATCTCAATTTGATTATTTAAAATTGAGTTACGATTATATTCTATTAAATCATAAAATTATTTTAATTCTTCATTATGTTTGGGGGAATGTATATCTTTAACATGATAGGTCTATCCTGACTCTTTACAACGAAGAGAGGTTCAGGTATCAAGGATCCCTTTTGTGAAGATATATTCTCCATTTTGTAATGCTATTCTTTTTTTTCCTTTTTCTTAATTATAACTTAAACTTAAAGTCCACTTGAGAAAAATTAGAAGGTATTATAAGTCTAATAATGTTTAAATTTCATGTCATTACTAATAAACTTAGGGATAAGTGACTGAAAAAACTCAACCTACAGATAAATGTCCCAAGTTTTTTTTTTTCAATGATATGTTTATTCAATGTTCATATATAACAAATTCTACCTTTTAAATTATGAGGTTGATTCTATAAACAAGTTTTCTCAGAAGTTTATACCAACTCACTCTGCTGTTGCCGTTCTCTTTTATTTTTTCAATGACCATATATATAGCTTTTGTGTGTTCCTGATTTACGTTATATTTTAGCCTAATTGTCTTGAAGGAGTAAATAAGAAGCCGAGTTATTTTTTTTTCAAATTTCTTATGTCTGATATGAAACTGTGGTTTATGAGTGGATTACGGATTCACCATAATTCCTAGAATTTAAATTTGGAAATCCTCTTGAAGCAGATTAAAATCAATAAAATTTTGTAGTAATTTATCCTTATAGCCACATACGATTTTAGATGATGTTCATTAATATATATTGCAAATATATATCTCATGGAACGAGAATTCTGATTTGCAGCATTAATCTGTGCACCTTCTGTTTCTCTATATATGGACTTTTATTGTTTCATTTCATGCATGCACATTCTTTACAGAAAACTGCTACAATTGACTGATAATAAAGTAAGAACGAGGAGCAAGATTCTTATTTGTTCTTCATCTTTTAGCTCGATGGGCTTATATAAATTATTTTCTTTTTTTTAAATATCTCAAAGAAATATAATTTCATAATAAGAAATTAAAAGGGAGACCATCTAGACTCGTAATTAAAAAATAAACTGATATATTGAATCATTCGTTCTCATGATTTATGCCATTTAAATTCATAATCATATGCCATAAGTATTTTGAACAACATTTAGCATAAAATTTAACATATAATATGTTCTTATTTAAAATATATTAATATTTCTTTTACTATTACAAATATTTGGTTTGTTAATTTTGTTATAATCTAAGTATTTGATTTTCTTTATCCATCTTTCGTTCTATTCTAAAGAGCACTAGGACTTCATGGTCTTCTGAAGCTAAATTGCTTATATTTTAATACATTTTTAAAGGATATATCTATAATTCTTAGCCGGGTCGGTTCTTGAGTGGAATGGACATTTTTTTTTTATATAAAAAAGGATATATCTATAATTTGATGGATAATTTGAAACTATGATTGTTTACTCCCTTGACCGACCGTACAATCCATAGGGTCCACATGGAAGGTTATAAATGTATAGGTGACATTTAACGTTAACTAAATTGAGCAATCTTAAGATTTAAGCTAATTAACTAGGATTAGCTAACCGTTACAATTAGTGGAGACTGGGTTACATGTGATGTGACAAACTTTATGTTTCCATTAATAATATTAATTAAACTTGATGGATATCGTTAATTTATAAGTGTAAAAGTCAGCAGTTTGGATCCGTCGGATTGGGTGCTATGCCGATTACTTCCACTTACGTATTATAATAAGGTTGTAAAAATTCTTCTTCTTCTTTTTCTTTAATTTTCAAACTAAAATTCTACCTTTTAAATGAGTGACAGACAGAGGTGGGGTTGGCCGACCCTACAAGAAGTCTATAGTACTTTTACTTTTTTTATTGTCGATGCACTTCTGTTTTTAATATTCGGGTTTCATCTCCAATTTTGGTTCTAACACCGACTTTATCTCCTTCAATTTTTTGTTCCATTGTTATTCTAAACCATGATGAAGTTTTCTATAAACATGTTTACCATCTCACTTTGTTGCCCTTCTTCATAATTTGGATTAATTATTCAGTAGCACAGATTTTTTTTCTTTTTAATTATTACATAAAAGCTTGGACTATAATCAAGTTGAGCCGCAAACTTTGTCATGTTCAGTTTTAGCTCATTTAATAATTAAGATTGTGTTTGAGCATGCTTTATTGGTTAAACGAGTTAAATCAAGCTAAGTTTCAAAATGTTCAAATTAGACTCATAAGTCTAAAGAAGCTATACACGAGTTCTTTTATATCGAGTTAGGATTACTAGTTTAGCGGTTAATTAATAAATATATTACAATAAGAAACTAATATTTATATAAAATTTTGTATATAAACTATCTAATTAATGGATTCTTTTTAGCATCAGAAATACATATTTAAGTTAAATCTAAACTAATACCAAGATTTATATTCGAGAGCTTGTTCTAAGCTCATTATATCAAACTTGTTTACCAGTTAATGAGCCGAATTTTTCATTTAAATCCAGTTTTCTTACAAATCAAGCTTACAAAATTAACTTCAAATGCATTCGTTTATTATTCGAATTGAACACAAACAAACTCTTATGGATAGGGGTGAGCATGGGTTGGTTCGGTTCGAAGATTTGGAGATCTTCAGAACCGAACCGAACCGAAATTCGAAGATTTGATTTTCTTAAGAACCAGAATCGAACCAAATCTCCGAACCAAAATTTCCGAAATTTCGGTTCGGTTCGAAGATTCGGAGATTTCGGTTCGGTTAAAATAGTTCAGTTTCGGTTTGGTTCCTGGAGTTTTTTTGAATAAAATTCAACCTAAATACAAAAAAAAAACTCATTAATCATGTTTTAAACATACAAATAAATTAAACTAACATAAAATTAAATTCCAAACACAATCAATGGCATTATAAATAGAAAATACACTTCTAATTAAGAAGTAATAAATGTCAATAGAATATCTGGTGAAAGACTTTAGGGTTTAAAATAGACTATGGTGAATGATCGTGATTAATTGAGGATTTCTTTTTCTAAAATTTTTTATGATTAATTATAATCTGGTCCTTTTTTCTTTTAACTAAAACATTATAACAACACCAAAAATTTATTTTAATATTGTTAATTTCATAAGAAATATGCATTGATTAAATATAGTATACTATTATACTTACAATATTGTGAGTAATAATTCTTTTTTTATAGAAAATAAATTTATAGCAATTTTTAATGATAATGCAAGTATAAATAGAATAATCACATCTAATAAATATATATATAATCAATACCTATGTACACATTTGCACATGTATGAACATTTTTGTACATCTTTGAATACTTCTGAACACCTTTGAGTTGAACAATTATATATATACATAATACATGAAAAATAATGTATATATAAAATAATGTGTACATATAAAATTTTCGGTTCTAGTTACGGTTCTTCGGTTTGGTTTGGTTTGGTTTGGTTTGGTTTGGTTCAGTTCGGTTCTCGGTTCGGATATTGCTTAAGATTCAAACCCGAACCAAATAAAAAAACGGTTCAGTTCGGTTTGGAAAAAGTCAAAAGTCAACAGTTCTTTTCGGTTTCGGTTCTTTTTGATTCGGATGTTCGGTTCGGTTATCTCCAGAACTCATGCTCAGCTTTAGGGGCCACATCCATTTACTCTCTGACAAGGTTCATAGATTTCTTCCATTTTGGGTGCCTTTATTCCAAGTGGACCCAAAATTTAGTCTGATATCGGCTCAGCCTTAAGTGGTTGTTCTAAAACTCTCTCCCTCAACCTTTGTCTGTTGCTCTTCAAAGCTGACAGCAAAAAACACGTTGGTTCCTCCATCTTGGGCTTTTCAAAACCAACAAGGAAAACACAACAGAAGGGACACTGAAGTCATGGGAACAAGGAGGAAGACAGCCTAACAAAGCCACAAAGTTGGCTCATGTGAGAAAGTGAGTGATTAGGGCATTTTTTGATCCCACCCAATTTTTTAATACGGTGGTTTGGACGACATCGTTTTCCATTTCATAATCCATGCCTTTAATTTTTCTTTATCAATTTTGGTTGCAACATGGTAATTGCCCACGTGGTGCCCAACACATATGTGGCATCAGACATAGCATGACTTGGACGCACACTTGGTTATTTGGCATGATAACTGGCACAGGCAGGGGGTAGTGACCATTGGTGCACCGAATCATCCATTTCAGCGACCTGCCCGAAAAAAAATTCATTTTAGTGACTTTTGTGCACCCAGTTAAAAACTTGAGTGACTGTCGGTGCTATTAACCCAAGAAATACATAATCAAATGTCGTATCTCCTATCAATTTTAAGATTTCACTTTCAACATGTCCTGTTATCTTCTGTTTTCGAAAATTTAAATTCAAGTACTTACAATGATTGAATTTGAGTTGTTTTATTGCACCAATCATTTAAGCCAGGATATGATCATCGTTGCAACAATGAAAGACTTTATTTAGTTACAATTCATTTTGGGTTTTTTATTTTATTTAATAAAAATATGCGAATTTAATTCAATTTACATTTTTATAACAGGTTTAAATATTTGCGTCACAAAATGTAATGCCAATAGCATGGTAATATGGCATCTGACAAGGTACATTGGGTTCTTGCTGGAGTTTGTATTATTGTATTTATGGCCTCGGGTTAACTCGTTTGTGCCTTGTTTGATGGTTTTTTTTGGGTTTTTTTCAGTTTGTTTCGGTCTCCGGCAGGTACTCGTGCCCGGAATTGGGTACGGTGGCGGTGTTTTGGGGTTTTCACGGAGAATTTGATGGATGTTACTCTCAGATTGAATTCGGTCGGGTTTTTTCGGGCTATTGTAGTTGTTAGTGCTCAGAAGAGCTTTGTCGAAGTTTGGTTTTGGGATGGTCTTTCGGCTCTTCTTCTCTGCTGGGGACGGGCTTATCATGCTCTATTGTTGCCGTTGTGGGTGGTTCCTTGGGTTCGCCCAACGGAGTCTAGTGAAAGGTGGCAAGGAGGTTCGACGATGGTGTTGAATGGCTAATAGAGGGGGCTGGAGGCTTGATGGGGATGTGGATGTGGATCCAACTAAGATGGCTAGAATAGGGTTTTCGTGTTTTTCAGGTCAGTTTGACCCAATCCGTTTATCTACCCGAACATATGAGTTGGCCAATTGTTTTGAGTTTTGTAGACCCAATATTATTTGTAATACTTTTATATCAGGCCTATTTGTCTTCACTGTATTCTATCTTTTAACATTAATGAACTCTCCCCTTTGGTAAAAGAAAAAAAAAGGGGTGGGTTTTACAGAAAGGACCAAAAGAAAGTTAACTGATAATTTGAAGGATAAAAAATTTTAAAAAATTGTAAATTGAAAATCTTTTGCAGTCTGGTCCACTTAGTAGCAGAGACCTCGACCTCCATCACAGAACTTGGGATTTATCTGGGTAGAGAGAAATTAGGTAAGTAAGTTATCAATAAGGTTGAAGCTCATGATAATTGAAGTTAATTTCAGTAGTAAAAGATTGCAAATTTAGTTTTTGGTGATAGCAAATAAAATGGTTATAACAAAAAAAGTAAGGCAAGGAAGTTGATTTAAAATTGGGACTAATAAGTATATTTTTCAACAACACCACCAAAATTAAGCCGTTAATAAATAGTAATAAATTGTATATTCTCAATAATGTTTCGGTACTATCGTCACAAGATTAAACACCTGATCTTTAGATGTTTCATTTACAAATAAATAGTATTTTTTTAGATTTCTTATTTTTTAAATAAAGTCCATGAGGAGTAATTTAACTCGTAAGTAAGTTTGTCTTATATGGCAGGTTATGAGTATAAATCTCAAGAGAAACTAACTACAAAAAAAAATTCTACTACTAGTATTCGAGAATGGGGTAGGACCTGCCCATTGCCAGTGCCAGCTTCTGGAATGTGGAGTTTGTGCTTTCCCTCATCTTTGTGTTCGTCGCATATTATGTTCAACCACTCTCATCCCTCTTTAGCAGTGAAAATTGACCCATCTCATGATCCCATACGCACTTCTTCC
>CAODLS010693154.1:0-10024 GCA_948243855.1 Flueggea neowawraea
GGTTGAAGGTTTCCTAGTTTGTTTCCTGCAAAAACTAGATGTGTAACGGTTTACTTGTTGAGCCCACAAAAACAAGTGGTGTAAACGGTTTCCCTCCACCCGAAAGTGAGGATATAGTGGATTGAAATTCTTGAGTGGATCTCAAGGAGTGGACGTAGGTCAAGGAGGACCGAACCACTATAAATATTGGGCTTTTTTTCTCTATCATTTTACTCCTTATTTTTGTTCTTTATTAAGTGGTAGTGTTTTGGATTTAACTACTGTTTTGATTTGAAAATATTTGCAAAAGCTTTTCAAAGATATTATTTTTAGCAAGAAATCCAATTCACCTCCCTCTTGGATTGCCATATTTGGATTACACCTATATGATGTAATATATACAAATCATGTATTGATTGTGTAATATGTGGAAAATGGAGGGTTTTATTCTTATTAAAATTTTTGTTCATAATAATTATAAACAGATATATCAATGTATACCTTCATATGTTGTGGCTTGCACATTAAGCATTGCAATTGTTGGCTATTGTTGTAATTCATCCTCGAGTTGTGTTCCTTCATTCTCAGCCAAATCACCCCATAATATAACCAGTGTCATTTTGAACCTGTTTATTTTTTGAGAAGTAAACAAATGAGTTAATAAATTTATTAAATAGAAATAAATAGATCCTTTTGATGCGGCATTCCTTTTTTGTCGTACTTACTTGGAGTTGACAATTATAACTTCTCTACTCTTTGATGTTATTTTTCCGTCCCTCATGGTTTTCCTTAGACCGCTTATTTGGACAACAATGCCTATAACGTTTGCAATTTTTTATATGAGAACATATGTTAGAACAATTTCTTTTATGAAAATTTTTTCCTACTTTAAATTGGCGTACTTATATATTGGTTGTAATCTCTAATTTCCCTTGCATCTTCTAGTGTCAGAAATTTGGGCAGAATTTCGTTGATTGGAATTTGATAAGTTTTCAACTCCATGATGCCGGTGTTGTTCTTGATTTTTATTTCCTTTTTCAGATGCGCGCTTTTCATTCTGCTCAATTGGCTTTCACAAAGGCATTTCTTATTATGTAGCTACCTTTTTTGTACAATGTATGGGTGAATTTCCGGATTGTTGCTCCAAATATTGTTGCCAAAATTTTTGATCCCTGTCAATAACATAGAATTATAATTGTTTTTGCAAGATTAAATCGACAATTATAGTTGCTTGTACTATTTACCTGATCATCCATGAAAAACCATAACTCTCAAGGTCCATTTTTTGTCTCCAATTTACAAGGTCTCTATTGTCTTGTATTTGTCTTCCTTGGTTATGGTTGCCATTTTTCCTTATTAAAAGAATGATAAAAAATTGGATATAGCATATTACAATTTAAGATTGGATAAAAAGATATTAAAATAATAAAACATTGTCGCATTCTAAATAATACATATGATAATTAGTGAACTTAAAAAATTTAAATAATAGTAATTTAAGAACAAATAATGAATATGATAATGTAGATCTTCGAATTGCATATATTTCGTTGGAAAAATATAAGTAATAATAATTGAAGATTAAATAACAAGCAATTATATACCATGAATTGTATAGCATACTGCAACTTACAAAGCCGGCAGGAATAATACGTCGCCAACGGTAATGTGGTTCGAGTTCTCGCACAAAAAATAGCCACGTAATGACAAAATAAGTCTAATTTTGTTTCCAGTTTCCACTGAAGTAATAACCCGCGTAAAGAAAAAACAATTCACTTGATCATTATTCGATGAGATAATGACATGAATATAATCCTACATGCTAAGGCTTTTATCCACTGTTTCCATAGCGAATCTTTTTGTCACAAGTCTTCATCCCATATGATTAATTTAGCTTGTAAATTAGTGCAGCAGTACCACTTTTTTTTTTAGAAATATCACATAAAGATGATTCTGTAATAACTATTGGTGTTTTGTAATGTGAATGTGTTGTTCTACATACAGGCATTATTGCAGCTGCTACTCCAGAAGTTGCTGTAGTAAGAGTGACCATACTTAAGAAAGATAAAATATTTTAAAACATTGAAAAGCTTAATAATAAATTTATTTTTTAAATAATTTGTTTTTCAAAATTGAAGTAATTTGAGCATGCAATAAAATGTTGATTAATAAAAAAAGTGAGAGACACATAATTATTGTAAGCTGAGTGTAAACATTTTAAAACATTGAAAAACTTAATTAATTACAAAAATGTGAGCATGAGGTAAACCTCTCTTTTAAAATTCAACAACATGAACATGAGCGACTACTTTACCAAAATTTTCTTTCGTAAAGAGCTCCTTTTTTTAAATCTTGCAATTTTCCTCAAAAAACTCTAGCAACAAGATCAGGTCTATCTTAAGTAGTCTAGCCTTCTTTTAAATTGTATTTTATTTCTTGCCAGTTAGAATTGCATGTAATGGTCATAAAAATAGTAAGCTTTCCAAATCGTTGAACTAAAACCCATGGCGTCCATATATTGTCGCCTCATATCTCTTGGGCCACCTATGAAGGATGTTGGTAGAACAATTTTTTTCCGACCTCTTTAGCGCTATTCTCTCCAGTCCTAATACAATCATATATTCCTTAATACAATTCACATTTCATTTTCTTTTGGTTCAACTGGTAAAAATCAAGCCTTGTTTGTTCAAGTTTAATATACACACCCACTAAAACTTGTTGAAACAATCTGTCTCTGAGATGAATTAATGAGAGCATATTATCTCGTATTTGTAACAAGTAATAGCAATATTGGTGACAAAAGACATTGTTAACATTTTGATTGTTAGCATCTACAAGTCATAATAGATTTATACATAAATATTATAAAATAATAAAGACAATAAGAAAACAAACAACATTGACAAACAATTTAAAGGAGTAACTAATTTGAAAATCAAGTATTGTAAAAAAAATTACCTTCATATTCTTGTTCAATAATGTCTTCAGCATTTTTACAGGCTGACAAATTTAAGTCTCTATCCCCTGTTGAAATGACTTGATGACCATCATTGTTGGGAAAATATTTCTTAATATTTTGATGCCACCCACTCTAACCATTTGGAAGCAATAAAAGATATTGTAAGGGATCATAACAACCAAAATAATGTTTAATATTATGTCTATGACCTGAATAGGCATGTGCAATTTTCTGTCTGATGCAATGTCTAGATTATTGCCTTCAATCCATATAGCAGCTACTTGATCTACAGTTGGAGCGTTACATACCTTTTGGTCTAATTTTGGATTTTCTCTTATAACAATACGAAGATCTTTAAGAGGTTGTTGATCTTTTTGAAAAAATTGAGCGTAAGGATTCTTTGAAAGTATTTTCATCAACGTTTTCATAATAGATCTATCAATGTTGGAATTTTCCATTATATTCATTCGGTTATTGAGCTCATTTGTAGTATCATAAAAGTACAGCTGAAAATAACATGGATTCTTATCTTGTGACAGTAAAGATCATAGTTCATGATAAATCTGCCTTTAAGCTTTGAATGTATAAACTCCATTTCACTGATAAGCAAGTTCTTTATCAAGTTTTACTCCAAGTGATGTAAAGAGAATATACTGTTATATATTCGAATATATTTCTAAAATTGCTTCCCTTCCTTTGTTTGTGAAGTAAATAAATCGTGTAGGTTTTGCGGCATCTCATTTGTGGCTAGTTTCACTTCTCCATTAGAATAACAAAAACTCGGTGGTTTATACTGGAATTTTAGTGTACCACAATGTTTACAAGATAGAATTTTCTTCAAGACAAATAAATTATTGTTTGACATTTCATTTGAATTTGTGTTGAAACAGTTTAACATAATAATATCATAAATTAAACGCAACCATAATGAGTAAAAGAATCGATGTTTTCATAATTAAATATTATAGTGTTTCAATATAGATGGATCTTCACTTGCACTTGGAATGTGAAAAGGAATTCCTTGTCTTTTTTTGAACTTTCTTGGCATTTCTTCTTTCGTTAGTCCTTTTAATACATAGTCTTTTTTTAGTATCCGTAAGCTCACTATATTTGCGTTTCTTCTTTATATTCCATCATATATATTGTACCTGTCTAAAAAATTAAAATAATTACAATTTATTGATCCATAGATACTAACAAATAAAAAATCTGGATAAATTTTGGGAAAAAAAGGTTAGCGAATAAACTAACAAAATGTACGTATAGAGTCAAAAGTAACATGAGTGTTGCAAAATAGAACTAACCAATTATGCCTTAGTGCTCACACAAATATCGTTATCAAATAACAGTGATGCACCTATGCCAAAGCGTAAATTGGAATGATGCCAATCCAATACTGAGTGAATCTTAGCTCTCTTAAAAAAGATTAGTTGGATACAAAAGTTGTCAATCCAATAATGCAAATCCAATACAATAATGAACCCAATCCAATGCAATGATGACCCCTCTCTCTTTCTCACACAAGCATATATTCTAATCTGTATGGATTGTCAATGTCTTAACTTTTTTTACAAAAGTTGTCCAGTCAAATTCTTTCGTCCTCTTCATCAAATGAACGTTTACTGTCATTGTGATATGATAGCTTAAGATTGTTATTATTTGACCTAATAAAATGGCGTGTACTATGGTTCATTGTTCTCCAGGATCCTTCCGTTCTTTTGGTAGCTCTCTAGTGCAAAAATCAGGGCAAGTAAATGAATTGCATATTTGAATTCAGGCTGATTATGTTGACTTGTCCATAATTATTTTAACTGTCAAAGATTCACTTTGTTAGTCTAAGAAAGCTTATTAAAAACGTGAAAAAGTATGACCCAAGTAGTTTAGCAACACAATATGTACCTTGGACAAGCTCACCAAAGCCCTCGAATGCTGCACGTAACGTTTTTTTCTGATGTATAAAAAGACGAACCTGCAAAATAAGATTGCGGATCATAATCATCAATTACCAAGAAACTCAAACAAGTCGGCGCAAAGAAGCATAATTGCTAAGCATTTGATCTGAATATACCAGTTATAAATAGTTTCTTCGCCTTTATGGGAGTCACTGAAGCTTGAGCAGAAACCCGTTGCTCGTTGCTGTGACTGGCAGATCATTCGGGTGGATGATAGTTGTGGATGTTGTCAAGAGTAATCCTCCAAAATACAGCCGGGGACGTCCAAGAATAGCAAAACACTTGTTTTGCACGTTCTATATTGGTTATTTATGACTGTGTTTTCTAACTGGATTAGAATACCTAATATATAGCAAAACAATATTTTTAAATAAGTAAATAATTTTAATATAGGTGATAAATAAATACAATAGATAGAACTTGTAATGAAGGGTATTTAGGACCTTTTCTTTTTTGATTTTCGACATCCATACTTGTACATATAATATAGATTATTAGTCTTTGTGGATTTGAATCTACTTGTCACTATCCTCAAATTTATATTTTTAGAGTATAAATTAATTTGCTAGTTTGATACTCATCATAGCTTAACTCCTACAAAGATCCTGTTTAGTTTTGGAAAAAATTGTTAGTCTCCAAAACATTATTCCAGCAAAACTAAAAAATGGAGTTTTTTGTTAAGTGTAATATTTTCAAATTCAACAAATTGGGAACTTGTTCTAATATTTTTTTAATTGTAACTACTACTGGAAAAACACAATTAGATTGTTTTCTTTTTTTTTGGTTGTTAATAAAATTGGCGTGTTTTCGAAATGGAAAACACTTTGGCATAAGTGAAAACACTGATATCTGTTATGTATTAAGTATACATGCCACGTTCTATGCATTTTGGGGAAAAAATTTTGAAAATAAAGAAAAAGAAAATGAAAATGAAAAATAGAAAATGTTTGGTGGAACCAATTAGTTGACTCAATAATAATGAGTTGTGAACCCATTGATAAATACACCATCATATATATTATACATATAAATAAAACAAAAATAATAGAAAAACCACAAACGCACATTGTAGGACAACAACAAAGTGTCGGTCGTTATTATATGCGAATATAGAAAAGTCTTTCTGAAGCAACTATTCTCACTTTAATTTCCCATATTTTTATTTTCTAATCACATACTTGACAAGGCCAGGAATGTGGGCACTGGTCATATAATCTTCCCAGTCAATCTTCCTTTGTATCAACACTAAAGGCATCTGCTTCCAGAATTGTCTCTCAAGCCACTACTCGTAATTTCTCTGCGTTTTTGTCAACAAAGCTGTATCCATCGAGGGAGGAAATTGATCAAGATTTATATTAAAAAAAATGTCAAATAATTTATGAAACTTGCATAGTCACGATTCACAAATTTCATGAAACACTTTCTCTAAAATATTCAATTTATCATGAGCAAATGGCTATGGTGCTTTAAGAAAAGAAAAACTGAGAGGGAATTTATAAACTAAGGCTAAATGTACATTAGAATAACTATAGTGAAGAATACTTACATGCCATTGAAAAATGTGTAAGGCTTATAAAGATTCACCAATCGCATCACCATATTTATCTTTCGATGAAGAATTGTATAAATATCTTTATATTTCTGGAATAACAAGATTTTTACCAAATACAATACCTGAAAAATAAAGAATGTTTATTTCCCAAATTAAAATTAATTTTTAGACTTGGACTTTATAATGTGAGAAATTTTTTTTATGTGAAATTGTGTGATACTGAAGGGTGGGTATACGAACCTTCAAAGGCAGTAGAAAGCAAATCGTCATGTAAATGTAGAAGGTGGTCACGCTGTACAAAGGTGTGCCTTTGCCAATTCTGACTATGCTTCCGTTCCGGTCAGTCAATGGATTTTTGGTGAAGTAACGAAATGTGACTTCATGAAGAAATGTAGATTTTACAGGATTTCTCATTGAAGATCCTAAATGATAAATGATTTCTGAAGGTTGGTTTACTGGTGCCACCATCGCCTCCACAATGGCATTAACAACCATATCACGTGGTATCTGCAATTAAAAACGTAAATCAAAGAAAAAATTCGCTAGTTGTAAGTGCTTATTTTTCCAAAAAGAAAATGTGATGTATTAAGGGACTGATAGATTGATTAAATGCCAGATCGTAAATGATTTACGGAGGTGTAATGAAGCATGTCAGTCTCGGCGATTAAGCTATCAATGGTTCTGTAATATCGACACATGGAAGTTAAAGTGGGAAATGAACATTGTCAAGGGAAAAAAGAGTGGGAAATGGAACAAGAGATATGGATTTTGAGGACAAAATGAGGTAGCATCACTATAAATCAGGAATTGTTAAATATTTAGGCTCAATTTTACACGACTTATGGAAATAGTTAGTAAGCATGTTGGGTATGGACCTCTAGAGCCCTAGAGTGGTTCTCTGTTTTTTTTTAAAGGAAACTTAATTATCTTTATTGAATGAAAAATATATATGCAATCTTTAAATGAGTAGTAAGTTAGAATAATTTGAGTAAGACTATTTTAATTAAACTTCTATGAGAAAATCTGCATGAAAGCTTCTAATCAAAATTAATCATTCCTCTTCATCGATAATGTACCTTAGACCTTCAATCCAACCCGGAAAAAGGTTCTTTGGAAAATTTATCGCCACATCTCATCTTTTAAAATAAAGTCCTCCACTCCTACATCTTTGTTGGAGACATCTCCTTAGGATGTAGTCCTTTCAAGTACAAAGGTATGTAGTCTTTCCCCATGTTTCTCCCTTATGATGTTAAACAAGTCCTTCCTTATGACCCAAGAATAGTGAGACATGCATCATCATTTTCGAGCAATGCTTGGTGACATCTTACTCAAATAATTTACCAAACTGTCTTATTGTAATCCACTTTTTATGGGCAATTTGCTAAACTGATAGAGATAATTTTGTAAACTGAATTGAGTTGAAATAAGAAAAATTGTATCATCTCAAGACATATGTCGAAGGAGGCTACATCAACTGCTACATTATAATGGTCCTAGCTGAGTTGTCATCACTGCTTTGTTTGTTATTCTTATATTCCTATTGATTGATTTATACAAGGTAGAGCAGTCTTTTTTTTCTTTTATCTGCATCATCCAGCTGGTGTATACTACAGCTTGTACATTAACCATTTTGAGGCTCCATCTCCATTAATGAAATATGATACTGTTCGTTCAACAAGCACCTTCTGAGATTTCAAGTTTTCTCAACACACATATTTTTCCTTACGGCAAACCTAAAGAATTGTATAATTATTTTCCAAACAGTTAGGAGCTGAACAACAGTACCTCATTATAGAATCGTTCTCTTACAGATTGAGCCCACTGCTCGTAAAAGAAGATAGAGCTTCTTTATATTTGGTTGAAGTCTCAACACATTCTCTACAAAAACTGCCCTTGTTAAAGAAATTAATAGTGTCAAACAATATTGTCTAAATCCGGAGGTTTATTCATGAACCAGTAATCCACTAAATTGTTTGACAACAAGATCGTTTATAAGATGGAATTACCTGGTATAAGATTAAAAATAAACATAAACTCCATTTTTTAACGTTAAATACTCAGAATAATCGCAATATAAAAACAAAGGATGTAGGAATATTAAACCAAGTCAAATTAAGATTTATTATTAGAGTAGGGGTTTGATTCAATATTAATTAGATTTACTTGTTTTAGTAGAATTTAGATTGTGCTATTATAAATAGAGGGTTAGGATCCTCATTGTAACAACAAGAATAAAGAATCAAAATCAATAAAATTTGTGAGTGTTTGATGCTCACATCTAGTATCAGAGCATCGAGGTTAGATCGATGTGAGGGTGAGAAAAAAAGATTTGAAGAAAAAAAGCAAAAAAAAGGTTGAGAGAACCGAACCCATTACAGGCTGACCCAAACTCGTTTGCAACACAAACAGCGCCGCACATCCACCAGGCGAGCAAAATCACCGCACCGCACCACGTCACACCGCCAGCCATCGCCGCTCGACCCGAGAAGAAAGCCAGGAGCGCTGTGCCATTCGCTCGTCGTCGTATCACTAAGGAATTTGTGTCGCCTAAGAAGCGCAGGAGAAGAGGAGTCACTGCAACCAGAAGCTTCGATCCTACCTGATCCGTCTCCACTGTCGATTTGTGTCGCCACACAGTGCAAGAGTCGCCGTTGCCGATGCATTCTCGTCCTGTCGCTGATGTCTCCGTCATCATTCAGTTGCAGAAGGTCACCGCTGCTGTCAGAACCGAGGAAGAAGAAGAGAGGAACTATGGTTTCAGGTCTGTTTGGTCGCAGAGATAGCTGATTCCAGTTGGTGTTTGGTACAAGGGATAAAATAATCCCTATCCGGAATAAGACTTGAAGCAGAATATTATATTCCAGAACAAGAATATTTTTATTCTAACTAGGGAATGACCAATGACACTCAATATGTTCCATGTCCCGTTTTTAAATTCGATGGTAAATCAGAATTTAGACCATGGCAAGTTCAAATAGAATTTTTCTTGAAGCACCTTGGAATTTGGGATGTCGTCGAGAAAGGATATACCGAACATGATGTTGGAGCTACATTAACTACAGAGCAGGTGCGTGCCTAAAAACAAAATAATCAAGTACTTTATTATTTGTTTCAGAGTGTATAATTAAATGTTTTTCAAACGATTATTAATTGTCGTCAAGCAAAAGAAGCTTGGGAAATTTTGTTGAAATCTTATCAAGGTGCTGAAAATTTAAGGAATGTGCGATTGCAAAAATTGAGACGAGATTTTGAGTTGCTTTAGCAAGAAAAAGATGAAAGTGTGTTAGATTATTGTGGAAGGGTGCAAAAATTAGCTAATGACATGAAAGCCAATGGTGATTCAGTTACAAAATTGAAGATTGTAGAGAAAATTATTCGTACTTTGCTTGACACATTTGATGACAAAGTTGCTGCAACAGAAGAATCCAGAGATCTTAACACAATAACAGTTGATGATTTGCAAGCCACGTTGGAAGCCCATGAAAAACGATTGAATGAAAGGAAAACAATGATAGTAAAGCAAGCATTAAAGGCTCAAGTGAACTTGAAAAAAGGCACAGACATTGGTAACAAATGAGAGTC
>CAODLS010693290.1:0-14863 GCA_948243855.1 Flueggea neowawraea
TGTTGTGTTATTTGGTTATCAAATTATCTCTCACGCTAATGTTATCAACTAGCTAGCTTGGAATGCCACTTAATCATTTGGAGATCTGTTACCTTACATCTTCCTTTCTCTCGCTTAGTGCCAAGGGGAAGTTTAGAGTAAAAGATAACATCAAAAAAGAAGTGAAGGCATAGGATTTGAAATACGATCAATAATCATCGTTATGAAATCAATGTATGTAATAGTGGAAAATATCACATTAAACAGAATAAAGTATTTTTGATCAGCTGCTTTCTTGTGTTATTTGGTGATCAAATTATCTTTCTAATGCTGGTTTCAAGTGACAGGAAATGCCACTGAATAGTTAGAAGGTTATCAAATTCTCTCTCAATAGTTAGAGTTTCAGCAGCCCCTTGGTTATCAAATTATCTCTCAATTGATACCCATCAATGTTGATGGGTATATCAAATTACTGTTAAAAAAAATTCTTTGAACTGCATAGATTCTAAGTGAAATCCAGAGGTTGGTGATGGATATTCTTATGTTTCGAGCATCTATAGTTACTCATTACGTTTTCATAAACTGCACATTATGAAGTAAATTCCTGAGCAGCTGTACTTTTCTGTTGATATTTATTGAACCTGCATTACATCCTATAGCAGTTGAATTTGTGAATCTTCTTTATAATGAATTTTGTGGTAGGTTCTCCACATCTGAGGGACATCTTCTACCGGATGGGTCTGTCTGACAAAGATATCGTAGCACTATCTGGGGGTCACACCCTGGTAACTCTCTTTAATGTCTTCATTTGGTGTGCAATTGCTTTCTCTAGAAATTATAATGGTAGTTTGGTTGGTTATGAAATCTACAGGGAAGGGCACATCCAGAGAGATCAGGCTTTGATGGACCTTGGACCAAAGAGCCTCTGAAGTTTGATAACTCATACTTTGTGTAAGATGTGAACTCTGTTCAACCAATTATCAGTTGTTCTTGTATGAAGCTTACGATTTTTTTATTATTGTTGATTGTAGGGAACTCTTGAAAGAAGAGACTGAGGGGCTACTGAAACTCCCAACAGACAAAGCTTTGTTGGATGATCCTGCATTTTGCCCCTTTGTTGAGCTATATGCTAAGGTAATAAAGACTTCTTTCTAACTTAAGTAAGCTTATGGTCCATTTAGTAACTCTGTTCCCCAATTAGTGCTGGTTGGATTTGACATCGAGCCATTGACTTGATCAACTTTAAACTGGCTTAATCCATTTAATTGTCATTTTATATATAGTGTTTTCAAGGGAGTGCTTGGTGTTGGAACTGATGGGGGATTGGTTAGATACCTACATCCCTCGCATTTAGCTTGTCAGACTCCAACCTTGTCCTTACCCAAAATCTGGTCTCTTTTTCAGCAGCTGAATGCTTACATTGGGAATCATATGCAGCTTCTTAGGCTAATTGTCACAGCGCACATTTCTTTCGTTTCTCACTTTTGTATGTTTAATTCTTTCTGAAAATTTTGGTTGTATGACAGGATGAGGACGCATTCTTTAAAGACTATGCAGAATCACATAAAAAACTTTCAGAACTAGGCTTCACTCCAAGTTCTGGGTCTAAAAAACTTGTAAAGGACAGCACGATACTAGCACAGAGCGCAGTTGGAGTCTTTGTTGCTGCTGCTGTGGTGGTCTTTAGCTACTTATATGAAGTTCGCAAGAAAACGAAGTAGGGAGTCATTAGGCATGATCTTTCGATATGGTGCCTCTACCGAGTAAGTGGGCATTTAGTTCCATCCGGAGCTGATTACTTAGGAACTATATCTGCTAATGAAAATAATAGGCTCCCAAAAATATCATTAATTTTTTTCCAATCTACAAGGAAATACCATAATGTTTGTGTGACAGATTAGTTGGTGAATTTTTTGATCAATCTATCATCTGTCAATTTCCTGCTGTGGGACTCATGTTGCTGGTTGATCTACAAATTTTAGAATAATCATTTTACCTGTCAAAAAGACACAAGTTCAAAAATTAAAGAAATCACTTATTAGGAAGGAAGAGAACCGTTAGTGCTCTAATTCTTAAAAGTGGTTTGCTTACTCTTTATAAGTAAAGACACTCGGATTGTCTGGTCAGATATTCTGCAAGTTTGTGAAATGCCGATGTTTTGATCTTCAATGGATCATTATCTTGCAATTTTCGAATGTTCTTTTCGGTGATCAAGTTAATCTGTTCACATAAGCTGTATGTTACTATGTTGGTGTCAGTCAGTGGTGTGCTTGTCCTTATGTTTTGTTACTGGAATGTTGATTAATTGAGACAAAATTTCTCATTGGCATCACATGAGTGGCATAATATGCTTCATACCTAACTTACGACCAAAAAAAAAGAGCAGTTTAAGAATACAGAAAAAAAAAACAAGTTCAGAAAAACTGAAGAATAAATTAAAAAACAAACATCGGATCTGAACTCGACCATCGAATGTTGTGGTTTAAGGTATTCGATAATCCATTATAGACACAAAGATTTGTTAATGATCTAATAATACAGAAACAGTTTTCGAATTCGAATCACCGTCACAAATATGCATTCCCCTGTCATTTGCATGTTGTTTATCATCAACATTAGATCTTATTTGGAAAAGAAAAAATATCATTAGTAGATCAGATGCAGGAAAGATGTACTAATGGACGGAACATCTACATGTGTAACTTAACCTAAAACCTAATCGATTGTTTGGTTTCAAATACACGGTTATACAAATCACAATGAGTATTTTTGAGAATTAAAAAAATCGTTTAATATCGAATTTGAACCTCCTAAAATTATAAAATCTACTTCACCTACTTCCTCCACCTCTTAGAGCAAGTGAAGATCAGTGAGGCAAATATAAACAGTTTAAAATAAACACAAGTGAATGGATATCTCAAAGTTAAGGGGGGAAAACATACATCATATATATAAATCTTGCAAGTAAATTGGTACTAAAATGATTTTTGAGTTAGTTTTACGTTTTAATCGCCAACGAAAAAGCTTTTTATATTGCATGCCAATTTACTTATTCTGAGCATATTTGTTTACAACATATTGAATTACATATTTTACTCACACATAATATGATTTAAAAAAAAGTGTTAATTTTTTTTTCATTTATTCACTATAAAATCCATTTATTATTCTGTAACCTATCACTCAAACAAACCACTACGGGTGATAACTTGGTAGTTACAATGTACTTTCATAATGTGTAAACTCAAAATAGAACCAACCAGAGGAGATCATAAGGGCTTTATAGTATGGTTTAAGGAGAAAATCCAAGTGTGCTTAGGTGGGTCTTTGTCCCTATGTCTTGATGATAGTGCTACGATGATGATAAGATCTGGTTCACGCTAATTCATTTGGTATGTTTATGGAAATTCTGGGGACGTTAATTATTGGGGAAATATATTACCTGAGAAGTTAATTGCTGAGAAAGTATGATTTGTATGTGTTTGATATTAAAATTTATTTCTTGGGAAATAACTGAGAAATATGATTATAATGTGATTTTTTTATTAATCAAAGATCATAATGCCCTTGAAATATTTTTCTTTGAGCCTAATTGAGAAGTCCAGAGAGAGAAATGAAAAGAAACAAAAGAGAATGTAAGAATGTCATTTCCTTCTCGGGAAGAAAATTCTACCTCCCCTCGGAACAACTTTCTTCCCGTACGGACTGGGAAGTTTTTCCTACAAACCCAGAAAGTTGATCATTATAATACAAACCAAACACAACAAAGTAACTTATGCCCTCGGTATTGTATGTCCCCCCTCAACTTTCCCTATACCAAACAAAGTAAATTGAACTAATTCTTTGAACATTTTGTAGAAAAAAAACATCTAAATTAGGCTGCTTGCATTTAGCCTTTTCTTGTCCGTCCTTTTTATAAAAAAATAAATAAATAAATGCCCAGATAATATAAGGATGAGAGAGAAATTCTGCGAAATTGGAACAACTTGATCTTGAAAGAAAATTGGGGTGGGAAGGGAAGGGAAGGGTTTGGGCAAAGGTTGAGGAGGCTTGGGGGTAAGTCCCACGTGGGGAGGGACAGGACAGCCAAAGAGGTAGGTAGGTAAGGGACCTAAGGGTAAGGGTAAGGGTAAGGGCTGTGTGTGTTTAGGACTGTCCCACTCCCACACACTCATGTTCATATACCCAAGCACATGACATCCACGTGTGCCTTCCCTGCAAGCTGTCACCACACACCTTCTTGATTTTTGGCCTAAAAAATCCCTCTCTTAATACATAAAAATCCCAATTTGTGCAACAATCTTGCATTCTAAGTATCACTTTTGTTAACATTCTCTTCTCGCGTGCTTTTTTATTTTATGTCCATTTGTAGCAATTACCGGTTGGGATGGGGACTTTATGCTTATCATTAATGTGTTTAATTTTTGCCCAACTCTCCCTCATCATGATTTCCCATTTCATTCAAACAACTGCCATCATACTTCCTAAATCATAATACCATAATTACTAAAGATTTTTGTTTGCCCACTCCAGTTGTAGCTTAACTCATTTGGGTTAAGATAACTCAAGTTGACTTTGTTCAAACCTAAGTGAATCGATTTAGTACTGAGTTTTCTTATCTAAAACTCAACCTAAGTTTTGGATTGATAATGTAATTATTATCTTTTTTTAAAAAAATATAAAATGTCGATATTACGTTTATTATAATGATATATATCTAATTAATTAAACCACACTTGTTCAATGGTTCGTATTCATTAGTTTAAATTGCATTCAATTCAAGAAGTCAGAAAGGATGTTAAAAAAGATTGAACAAGCATTTGGATTCTCATCACTAAAATGAGATGAGAAAGGATGAAAAAAAAGTAGGTGAAATACACACACAAAAGAAAAAGAAAAGAGATAAATAACACATGGAAGTGGGACATGTCTTCTTCTTCTTCTTCTTCTTCTCTATCTTTCTTTGACAACAACTTCTATATTGCCCATGATTCTTAACCCTTATAAGAAACCCACTTGAATTTCACTACCCAATTGATCTCATGATCTGAGAGGAATAAAGTCTCCCATTCCAATGTGTGATGTGGTGGTGGGTAACAGATACAATTTTTGCATTTTTGGAGTTATAAGATAGTAACAACAAAAAGTTGAATCAAACCTCCCATCCCCCTCCTTGTTGCCTAAACTTGCACCACAAGGTTATAAACAGAAACAACATCCCAAAAATATCAAAAAAAAAAGAAAGAAAAAGAGAGAAAAAAAGTGGAAGGTAAACCAAAGCCCCCATACAACCACAACCACATTCATTCATATATCTTTTCTTTTTCTTTGCTCTATGGTTTCATCATCTATTCACTTCATCACAACCTCTCCAACCCCTTCTAGAAACCCTCTCTCTCTCTCTCTCACTCTCTCTCAACCACACAATCATGATAGTTAAGTGTACCAATAGAATAAAGATCCACAACTACCTTCTTTTATTCACTTGAGCACAAGAATAGCCAAACCACTTGTTCCATTTCTTTTCTCCATGCCCATTCCAGCTAACTTGGCTATAATTAAAAGATTCTTCTTTTTCTCTCCAAACCAATTTGTGTTTCTCTAATTTGAATACATTTGAGTTATTTAGGATCATTTCGATTAAATTTTTTGGTACTTAGATATCTTTGTGATATTTATAAATGTGATAAAATAAAATTATTATGGTAACAAAACCGTCTTTGTTGAATTTTAAAACTCTTTCATGCTTATATGAAACTTAAACTCAATATCCTTTGTTAACCAAAAAAATGGAGTTTGTGGTACTCTAATCTTTAGCGGGTTATTCAGGATCATTTCAAGTGGTTGAATATATATATTTTTTAAAATACTGGTGTTTAAAATTCAACTTTCATAGCAAAAATTTTAAACCTTAATTAACTAAATTGACTACAAAATATGAGCGATTGTGAATCCAAAATTACTATTCTCAACAAGGGAAAAAAAATTGTTAGAAGTTCATTTAACTTGTTTTTGACTAAATCAACACTTACTCAAGCTGGGTTGTGAGTGACAGCATATTTAGGATGAAATCCAAGTACAAGAAATCTAATCATTAACCAGTGAAAAAACCCAGGCAAGTTTTTATATATTCATCACATTCCCTACCTCATCTGCACACATAAATATATAATATTTCCACAATTTTATTGAAAGGGAAAATTTAGTTGCAAGATAAGTCCAACTAAGAAATTATGGATGATTGGTCATGGTATAGATGTATGAAGGTGGACCTCAAAATTTTTGTACACATAATTAGAGACCCACACCAAACTTTCTACATACCAACTCTAATTGGTGTTAGTTCCAACAACATGATATTAGTTTATAGCTCTTTTCATGAATTCTGGTAAATGTTCATGTGCTATCTTGGGAGTTAGGGGAGAGAAGATTTGAGATATAATTAAAATAATTATTGATCAAACTTGTCCTTATAATTAAAGAGGGATTAATCAATTAATTAATCAAGCTTGGATCAAATATTGTCAAACCTTGTCTAATTTCCTATACTTTCATTAAAATAACCTCACTTTACACCTACCTGAAGGTTACTACTCTCTATAACTAATAATGTGCTCTTTAACTTATTATAAGATTGATGCTAATGATTCAAATGCCGATTAACACTTTTGGAGGTTCAAAAACTTGTACGAAATTGCAAATTTGAGTTTTTTAAAAATTATAAAATCCTTTTTAGGTCAATTACTGCTCCTCTAGAAGCGAGTAAAGATTAATTGGATTAGATATAAACTGTTAAAGCGAACGTAAAATTTGAATATTCCTGATGAGAAAAAAGAGAAAAATGAAAAAGATTGATGCTAATATTATTAATATATCATATATCATGAATAGAGAGGCCACACCAGCAGCCTACTCTCTCAAACCAGTCTCACCAACTCACATCTAGAAGCATTTAGTCTCTCTCTCTTTCTTGCATATATTGTCAAAATCCTATAAAAACACATCTCAAGCGCCGGCCTTCATGTTCCAGCAACTTGACACAACAGAGCTCTCCATTTCTGTACAACAATAATCATTATCACTACCCACAAAACCAAAACAAACTTACTTTTCTTTTTTTTCTGAAACATCACTGCAAATTTAAGTACTGTTGAGCTTGGTCTAGCTAGCTACTTGTGAGTAGCAGTATTTGGTAAGAGTTCTGAAATGGGAAGGTCTCCTTGTTGTGAAAAAGCGCACACCAATAAAGGAGCATGGGCCAAAGAAGAAGATGATCGCTTGATTGCTTATATCAGAGCTCATGGTGAAGGTTGCTGGCGTTCTTTACCTAAAGCAGCTGGCCTCCTTCGTTGCGGAAAAAGTTGCAGACTTCGATGGATCAATTACTTAAGGCCCGACCTTAAACGTGGAAATTTCACTGAAGAAGAAGATGAACTCATCATCAAACTCCACAGCCTCCTTGGCAACAAGTAAGTACTTTTTTTCCTGGAAAAAAAATTGCTTACTTAGGGCTAGTAGTAATTTTTTTTTTACGAATCAAAGCGACACAACGCTGACAATATTTGTTACAGATGGTCACTTATAGCCGGAAGATTGCCAGGAAGAACAGATAACGAGATAAAGAATTATTGGAACACACACATAAAAAGGAAGCTTCTAAATAGAGGAATCGATCCCGCAACTCATAGACCTCTCAACGAGGCGTTGCAGGAAACACCAGTAGCAGCTCCATCAACAGCAGCAACAAAAATTACATCAACGACAATATCTTTCGGCGCCATTAAAGAAGAGAAATTAGATCAAATCAACACAAACAGTGCTGCGTTTGTATGCAAAGAGATCAAAAACACCAACCAAGATGGTCATCAAGAAAGATGTCCAGACTTAAATCTTGAGCTTAGAATCAGTCCACCATATCAAAGCCAACAAGAAACAGTAGTACTACCAGAGCCATTGAAGACAGGAGGAAGGAATATTATGTGCTTTGCTTGCAGTTTGGGGTTGCAAAACAGTAAGGATTGTTGCTGCAATATTGGGCAAAGTACTACCGGTAGCACCAACACAGCAAGTGGTTATTATTTTTTAGGCTTGAAAAGTGAGGTGTTGGATTATAGAAGCTTGGAGATGAAGTGAAAAAAAAATAGAATTTTATATACTTTATATGTATTTGTCGATCTTGTAGCTAAAACAGATTAATTTGGGAGAGAAAATTGAGAAGATTGCTGTATTATTAGAGTGAAATCTCTCTAATTTCTCTTTTTTTTTTGCTCTGATTAATTTGTATCATCATATTAATTAGTGCATGGAATTGTATAATTAGTGCTAATATTAGATTTATGAAAGTGTTAATAATTTTTTTCATCAAATCTTCCGGATAACATTTCAGATATTGTGGTCGCAACATTTGCAGATGACAAAGCTTTTGAACTAAATTTTAAAAACTTCTCTGTATTTAAGATTTGAACTCGACCTGTGATTGTGGGAGGAATAAAATTTTGATTTCTTCAGTAATGGAAATTATTTTTTTTTCCCTGGGTTTTCTAATTGCATATTGTTCTTTTGGTGATCTTTTTCTTTCCCCACCTCTTTTCCGGGAAAGTAGGGCAGTGTCAGAACCCCTACCAGATCTTCAAAGGGTCTCATGTTATGGTTGTTGGATTGTTTGCTTTGAAACCAACAAGTAAAAAAGCTAAAAGTATGATTTGATTAATTAACAATCCGACTGTTAAGCCTGACTAGCACTTTTTTTAATCACAACCCATTAACTATATGATATTTCCATGATCTAGAAGAAATATCTTCAGCTATGCAATTCATCTGCCTTTTACGAGTAACATACTTCTCTTTATCCTTCGAAACATTTTTTTTAATTATACGAAAGAAGGATTTTGTTATACAGTAACTAAGATAGGATTATCCATCCAGAAAGTAATTCACTTTTTATTCATTTTTTGTATTAATTTGGTAGCGAGAGTTTTTCCGTCTATATGGGTTTTGTTCTGTTGAAATCCGAGCCAATCAAGTCTTAAACATATCTAGGTACCAATGAATAAATAAAATAACAGGCTATTCCAAAAATCGGTACATGTAGTTGGGTTATTCTAAGTTCAATTAGATTATTTTGGTTACTTGTATATATTTGAAGTGTGTTCTTATTTCTTTTTTAATGAAGATTAATACTTAATGAAATTACTTATTAGTCTTTAGATTTTTTATGATTTTGAATAATTTGGATTCGAATCTATTAAAATTTTGACGGACGGCAAAATTCTCTTGATCAAGTTTTAAAAATCTTTCATACCTAAAGCTCAAACTTGATGAGAGAAAATTAATACTTGAATACATATAGCTTGCCCTTTTTCAATTATTATGGGATAATTAGTAGAAATTGATGTTGCAAATGAGAATGTAGTAAGGGTTGTCCTTTATGGAAGAAAAAGTAGCAAGTAGATTTTTAAGAGAAGACAAGAGAGGAATAGATAAGCAGTGAGAGGAGGAGAGAAGAGGAGGGGATGGGAGTGGTGGTGGGCAACCAATCTCTTCCACCATACTAAAAGCACACACAACACAGAAATTAACACTTTTATATAAAAAGCGTGAATCATCCAACAACTTCCGTAGTACCATACCACCCTTCTACCAACCTAATATTAATTATCTTTCCTATGACACAACCAACCCTTTCATTTCCATTTTCCAAACCCTAACTAGTTCATCTCTCTCTTTTTCTTTTCTTTTTTTTTCCCATTTTATTCCATTGATCAACTTTTCTGAATTAGAACTTGTGATGAATGGAATTTGGTTTGAGGATAGTTCTTAATTATTTAAAAATAATCGTTTTTCACTAAAGTAATTGTTTTTTTTGGTCGATGTTGTGAATTCTTATACCATATATATAAATGATTGTGCGAATTAGACGATTTTTCTTTTCCTATAATGTACTTTTTATTATTTATCAAAAAATATTTGGTTCTCATAAAATAACTGATCATTTTCGGCAAATTAGTGATGTTCAATTCAATATACAATTTGCAAACAATGAAATTTAGTTTCATAAACGATAAATTAAGGGAGAAAGAAAATAATAAATTAGCCCGGCACCATTAAGTTTATGCATATTCTCTCATCATAATCTTGGCAATTAAGAAAGCTACTAATGTTTATCCCTTTTGAATTTCCAAAACAAATCTCAATGAATTCTGTAAGAAAATACAGTTATAATTAAATTTCGAATCTCACTTATAAGTTTAAACTCTTAGGTAGAATAATTCATGATATCATATCAGAATTGTTTATGATAAAAAATAACCTAAATCTAAATGCCACCACTCTCAGTTGTCAACAAATTAAAATTAAATTAATTAAACATAAATAAAAAGAAGGCTTATCAAGTTTATTTTTAAGTCCAGCAGACTTTCATTTGAGAGGCATGTAAAAAAATTGCTTATAATTAGATTATGAGCCTCATCTAAAAATTTAAACTATTAAGTTGGAATAGTACGTGATAAATATTTAACTTTGATCTAAACCACCAAACGTACAATGCGAGAATATTGTTTGGCAATTTATGTGAAAGAATTTATACAAATTGAAGTTGTACTCTCTCTTATATATTTAGTGATATGCCTTATACAATGGAGATATTCAAAAAATGACAACATACGATCTTAAATAGTTCTTTTCTCGTAATCGCACGCGAACAAAACTTATTGTATATCTTATTAAATTAATTAGAAGAGTCAAAGAAGTTAACAGTAGAGAAATCATGATATTGTCGACATCCAACAAACAATTTTATTTTTAGTGAAATTAGAGGACGTGTCACAATTTACAAAAGTTGACTTCAAGTGGCTGCTTAATTTTAAAATTTATAGTTAAGAATTAGCTCTAGAAACTTAAGTAGGTAAAGTTCATCATGGGATGAAACTAACCTATTGTTTTGTTTTGTCGAAGATTCAGAGGCTGATTGAATTGCTCGGAGATGATTTTTACTCGGGATCAGTTGTAATTAGACCCATCTTTTCCCTAAACCTTTAATTGTGAAGATTTTCCTGTTTCCTTACTAGTCCATTATTTTGTGGATTATGATAATAAATTTATCTTATTTATAAAAAAGTCTTTGTAGTTCACATTTCGTAATAGTTTAATTAATGTTAATTTTCTATTTAATTACAATGTAGAGAGTAGATTTTATTTTTTTAACTCGTTTGAAACCCCAATTAGAATTAATTTTCATGTTTCAATCATTTTTTTTATGGTTTTAGTCGATACAGAATCACATGAGCCATTTATTTTGGAGGATAAAATTATGTATATATATATATATATTATTATTGGCTTTACTATTTTTGGTTAATTGTTAGGGGTAGTCGCCTCCGTTCTGCTCCCTCCTGTAATTTACTTTAGTGGGGATAAAAAATAAAAAGAAGAAATTGGAAGCAAATATTCAACTTTGAGACGACTCTCATTTATTTCAATGAGAAGGAAGCTTACAGTCAGATGATTTGTACTAAAGCATGCAAAAACAAATAAATAAGAAACACCCTCCTTATTTCACCATGTCAAATGTCTGATACAAATGCAAACTAAACAATAAAAATCCATAAAAAATTAATTTAGTTTAATTTGAGATAATATAATCCTTGCCTACATAATGCATGGACTTCATCAAGGCAGAGGATTGAGACCACCATCCAAATTCCAAACTATATGAGCATTAACATCAAAGTCATGTCGCTATATATATTGGGTCCTTCCATGCCAAAACAAAATGGGGTCCTTCCTTCTTTGGCTTTTCACTAACTTTCTTTGGCTCTTTTCATGAACCACCACCAATAATAACAACAACATTTTTTAATATAAAAATGTAACATATTTGAATGGCTTAACCAACCAGAAATAAGACAATCTCATTAATTTGGTGGACACCATATTCATAAAACAATGGAGATCGGTCGCTATATACCGGTGAAAGAAAACAATTCATAGCACTATTAGAGTTGCACAGACAATTTGTCCTAGTGACGAACCCAAAATTATTTTTTATTCAAAAGTATTATTGAATAATTTCACAAAAGTTGACAATAATTTTAGTAGCAGATAAACATAAAATAATTAAATTAAAAATTTTATTATTTATTTTTTAAAATTTAAAGACATAAAAATTTTATTATAATAAAATTATATACATGATAACTTGTCAGCGCTGGAGTCTCATCACTCTCCTCAAGTCTGTCGCTACTTTCTCCTTGAAATAAAGGTTTTCATCAAAGTCTTAAACATAAAAAAAAAAACACACACACACAGTAGAATTTCGAGTTTTAAATTTGTTTAACTTGAATTCAGATACCAAATAATAATACGTTGAATAAAAGATAACCCTCAAGTCAAACCCTAAGAGCAAACTATTTATCAAAAAACCCTAATTAAGAGCAAATTCATGACAAACATGACCGGATTGAAATCAGACGTAGATATTATGGATAGTCGCTACTCTGTAGGAGCCCATAATTGTTTTTCGAAAAAAAGAAAAAGAAAGGAGAAAGAGAAAAGAAATAAATGGCTATTGCCCAAATAGAAAAGGCAGTCACTTTTTCAACTATTCACCTCCTCTCTTTTTTTCTTTTTTCAAAGGTGTTAGGTAGAGACATTAGAAGCTTCCATAAGATTTTTTCCGCCCTCTCTTACTCTTGAAGAAAAGAAAATTATTTAACAAGACTTAGGGTTAAGTATTAATTATTGCTCCTCTCTCTATCAACACTTGCAATTATTGGTCCTACTTTCATTTGTTAATAATTCAACTTCTACCAACATCACATGCAGCATCTTTGGAGGGCCCCTCATTCTAATTAATCTTCTAGATAATTACCTTCCCATATGACCTTTTGATGTTGAAATAATAATTTGTTTAGTAGTATATTTTTGTTTTTATATATATATGTCATGATTTGATATAATTCATTCTTATTAGATATATAGCTTACCATTTTATGATGATATTTGTTGAAAAAAGAGGTTCATTCATGACAGATGAACATAATTCGAGCGGTCAAGATGTGAACCGAGACGATGGACCGAGATCAATTGACGAACACAATTGAGATGAGCCCATAAAACCTATAGGCCAAACCTATTAGGCCAATTTATCACTTATAAATGAGTGAGGAAAGAATGTTTTTTATTCATTCCTCCAAAGCCACCAAAAACCAACGTGAAAAGAGAGAGGGAAAGGAAGAAGAAGAAGAAGAAAGATTATTGCTTCCTTTTTGCCGCTTCTCTCTCCGCTCGCTCCTCGTTCGTCGATGGTCCCGATCCGCGTGACATCTAGGCTGCGAAACAGACGAGCACTCCCGTCGCCAACCCGACTGTGGTTTGCTCACGAAACCAACATAGAACAGATCCTGACCTTTATCTTCCGCCGCTGGTTGGGTCGAGTTTCCCCAAGAATCAAGGTAGGTAATTCGAACCTATAATTATATACTGTTTATTTGTTAAACCAGTAGCTAGATTTCTTCAGTGGTATCAGAGCGGAGAACGAATTTTGGATTATGATTCAAAATTCTTGTTGGTCTCTTTCTGTAATATTTACCGTGAATTTATTGTATTTGACTTTTTGTTCCGAACGTCGTTTTTGGTTCGAGTCTGTCTGGAGCCGAAAACTAAAAGTTGAATTTTCAAAAATTTGATAAAAGATTTGAGATCAACGACCTAAAAAACATTAGTTTCCCAAGTTTCGTTGCGAAATTCTATCAGAAAGGTCGTCAAATCGACAAAAACTCTATCAAAAAATACTGAGTGAGAAACTTACAGATGAATTTTTCATCTGATAAGAATGGCGACGGGGCGAGTTGTGATTCATCTACACGGCCACTCAGAACATGACACTTGGTAGAGCAATAATTCTGTCCAAGTTGACCGAGACGTGGACCACTCATCGATCGACACGTGTCACCTGGACCAAATGAACCCATTGTCGGCAACCAATCACTGTCTGACACGTGACCTAATCAAAAGTAGACACTTGGCAAAAGCTTCTGAAAGAATTTTTGGATAGACGCACCACGTGGACTATTGAGAATCTTCCATGCGTCATTATTGCCACGTCACATCCACGTCATTATGACACGTGGCACTACATCCACGTGTCACACACGTCACGATGACACGTGTCATCCACGTCATTAGATTATGGACCAATGAAATTATGACACGTGTCGTTCATGACACATGTCTCCATGCAACTACGACACGTGGCAGCATTCTGGAGTCACTCGTGTCTTGCACGCTCAGTGCGTGATCGCATGTGGGATGGACGTGTGCTCATATCTGCGCGTGACACGTGTCCCGACCTCCAAATTTGTAAAATTTTCGGCAGGATTAAAATTTGAATTTTTCTTGAATTTTGACATATTTTTCACAATTGTTTGAGTTCCAAAACTATTTTTTCAAATTGTTTGGATATTAAAAGTTGTGTAAAAATTATGAAAAATGTGTTTTCTACCAAAAATTATTTTGGAAATTAGTTTTCAAAATAATTGATTTTAAAAACATGCAAATATAGTTCTCATTTAAATAATTGAAATAAGATTTTAATTATTTGGGGAATACACGAGTGCGTATATACCCGTTTTATTTGTAATTTATTACGAATATATAAATGAGATAAAAACATGTTGCATCAAAGGAAGTGCGAATTAAGGGAGAATTTGCATGACTCCCAAAACGAGTATTTTGAGATTGTGGAGGTTGTAAAGAGAATAAAATAATTGTGTATAAGTGTGCATAGGTGATGAATGTTCGCTTACTTCATAAGAGATTATGATTCTCATCACCAATATTGGTTAAAGGTATTGGTCCATACTAAAATTCTATGGAAACATGATTC